>APFE030809504.1:11937-164842 GCA_000404065.3 Pinus taeda
GTGCCACAATATGCAAGTAACCATTGATAGGTTTATGGCTAAATTCCAGATTTTGAGGGAGAAAGGTATGCCCAGTCCTATGGTTATCAATGACAAACTCATGGTACAGTTGGACTATGGTAATAGACTTGGACAGTTGGCTAAGGAACAAACCAGCCCTTCATCCATAAAAGCATTGCCAATAGGCAAAGTTTTGTACAACACATTTGAATTTTTTTTTCCTGGAGCATGAGATCAAATATTTATTCCTCACCAAGCCCAATTTTGACAAATATACTGAAGTAGATGAGCTCTATAGGAGGATAATGAATGCAAAATTACCTAATGTAGAATGGTGGGAGACAATGACTGATTTACTGTAATAAATTTACAGCAAAAAATTTATTGCATAGTAAAAACATAACAGCTAGGTAAACAGCTGAAAACAACACATCAAGGTCAAAGAGTATTAGGATTAAAGAGTATCAGATGAAAGGTAAGTTGAAGAATATTCCAGTGTGAAACACTACAACAAGAAGCCAACATAAACAGCTACAAATTCAATGATAAAGGATAGCAAACCATAATAAAAGGGACATCATGAAATAGTTCAATAGCTGTCTCTATCTTCTTGCAAGAAGATATTTGTATTTCCTAGATTAAATCTCAAGTTGTTTTGGGATATTTTGTAATAATATTTTTATAAATACTTCACAAATAGATGTATCTAGTGTCGATTCCAAAACATCTCTATTGACTTCTTGTTCTTAAGTCTAAAATTCTATTGTATAAGTGACTGGATCAACGAGCTGGCTCAAGGAATAAAGATCAGATATTTCACTGGATTCTTGTGTAAAGAAAAGTTCAAATAAGCATTCTCTCATGTTCAATGTTATTTTTCTTTATATTTTTCCATAGTCTTACTGGTATCTCTAAAAACATGAATGCTATAACATGGAATGATATCTTTGAAATTGCTTAGCTGTACTTTGTTTTGACTGTTATGCAAACTGAATGTTTTCTTCACTAATCTAAGTTAAGGAATTCTTGATTGCTCCTTAGATTAGGTAGTTCCTTTTGATCTATAGCAAACGATTCTTAACTGTCCTTTGTTCATGATTATCCTTTTTTCTCCATTTTAACCCTGGTCTGAGAATTATTAAGTGCTCTCTCACCCTGGTTAGGATAATTTCACCCATTCGGCCTAAAGATTTGCACTTTACTTTGCTAGCCTTCCCTCTGAATATTCCCCTTAATGAATTGATCCAGTTCTGCTATCCATTTGTTGACTCCATAGCCCAATGGCTTAAAGACCTTTCTCTATCCATCTGTTCCAAGAATTCCACCACCCAAACTTCAATTCAAAACCAAAACCCCAATGAACATTAAGAACTAGCCTAAAATCCTACTAAAACAAAGCTAAATTATATGGAGAGATCCCTCTCTGAGTCATAGGTTAGCTAGAGACTATACTTAAAAGATTGGTTTGTGGTTACCTCGGTCTCTTCCTTCTTATGATAACTTCTAATGAAAATTCTGAGTGATAACACCAACCATATAGACAAACTTATGAATAAACTTTCAACTTCAAATAATGAAGTATGTAAATAATTTTATGCTTCTTCTTCCCTTTACATGTTTTTGACACACAAGAAGTTTTTTCATGATTTTAGCTTCCCCTTTTGACAATCTTGTTCAGTAACTTTTTCCTTTTCTTACTATATCAAATCTTTAAATGATATTAACAAATGGCTAACATAATATAACAAGTCTTCAAGTATACAATAGTAAGTTGCAGACTGATGTTGCTGCTACTACAGAAGATAATATGAAGACAAAGCAAGAAAAATTTGCTATTGTAGAAACTCTTAGTGCTATACGGGGAAGTGGTGTTGATTTCCAGACAGAATTATAAAATGCTAAGGCAAGTATATTATGCGTCTGACCATATCTTCTAGGCAAGTTGTAGTATTATGAAATTCATTCACCTTTGTATAAAATGCTTGAAGAAAATAGTGATTGCATAAGATCCAATAAATATTGCTTCTATTCCATTGCATAGATGAAATTATATATATGAACGCTGATTAACCCTCCTCTTACTTGAGTAAGAATTGCTTCTTGAAGGAACAAAACATTGGAATGCCTTGAATGAAGAGCTAGAGAGGGTGCACAGAGAACTTCAACATGTTATAGAAGACATAGATCAATGCATGAGCCTAATCTAGGCTCTCATAGAAGAGAATGCAAGGTTCAACAAATTCGCAGGAAAACCAACAAGTGTACTTCAGATCCTTACAAACAAAGAAACTGCACTTGAGGTACTCTTTTTAGATCACATTTCACTGCACTTGATATGTGCTTATCACTCACATTCCTTGATACATACCTACCAAAATGACATGCTATACTATCTCGTGGAGCCAATATTTCATGAGGGACAAAACATACCAACATTATGTGCTCCGAAACGGACAATTTTCAAAGTTAGTGGGCAATAATTATTACAGTCCTATGCAATCTTGGATGGACTAGGTTATGTCAACAACTACATGTGTTTCAACTTTGAAGGTACTTCTGATTTGCAGATACTTAAATTCTTGTTTAGCTGATCAGTGATAGAAAACACAACCTATGAATGTTGGATTTTTTATGCTTGATTATTTTGCATGATAACTAAGCATAAGGGAAGAAAACATTGTATTGATGAAGTTTTAAGGTGTTTGCAGTGGATCACTAATTTCAGGTAGCACCATCATTTTGCATATGCTACAGTAGGGTAGGAAAAGGAATAAAATCCTTTGAGCAGTAGTGTAGCATGAATAAGCTCACTTGATCACTAAATTTGATTTCATGTTGTCATAAATAGGCGCCTTGATGGTCACAGTATAGTTTTCACAACTAGACCATTTGTTAGACCATTGACAAGGTTCAATCTGGGCTCCAAAACTCAATAAGGTCCACTATAGTAGAATACTTGTATAGATAATTGCAAGGGAAACACAAGAATATCATCCATTCAGATATAAGGTCATGCCTCAAGGGCTCACATTTAGTCATTCTATAACCAACCACTCAAACTAAAATAAGGCCCGCTTGGTTCATTTATGTTGGATAATATCAAGTCAAACACAGCTAAAACATGCATTTTTTTCTTTAAGTATAATAGATGCTCACTTCCTGATACACAATTTTTTTTTTAAAATGGGAAAAATTATATGAATTCTCCATTCTCTTGAATAATCAATTGCACAATGACAAATTGCCTAGAGGCATGTATAAAGTTGAAATAAAAAAAAATAAAAAAGGTGGCATGTAAGCTACCCACCTGTTGCCCTAATAATTGTGGCACTATGGATGCAAGATGCGTCAAACTATGGTCCAAATCATGCTTGGCCTTCTTAGATATTATCAAATCCGATTCCCATGTAATGGCCTGACAAAACAAAAACACCAAGTATGAGACAACTCATATTGCAAAGCACCTGTCATTGTATGAACTTAAACGTGGAAAGGATATACTTCTAGTGCAAATATTTTTCCCAAACATACAACTAAGAAGGATCATATGGTTTGAACATAATTTCCTCATTAAAAAAGAACTAACAAAGTTTTGTAAGAAAACTAAACACCACAACTAAAACTTATGGCAAAGAATCATAAATCTCAACATTATAGCTTGAGTTTTTATGATTCTTTTGAATGTTCTGCTATTATTTTCAAGGTTTGTTTTTCCTACTGTGGAAATCCAAGACTAATTCTAACCACCAACACCAATGCACTATAACTCCATCTCACAATTGCAAGAGAAATCTACCTTCCAATTTGGGTTCAAAATTTGAGTGCATACAATCCCAACTAGATCAATAGGCCTCTGTTTAGAAATTTGCATCTCCCAAAATCTATTGTGACAACCCAAAGAACAATGAAAATTTACTCATTTAGCTCCATAGATTCAAATATTAATGCTTGTTCATGAGTGCCCATACACATGCCTTGGTATTTGATGCCAAAAGTACACAATGGTGCATTGGTTATTAGCTTGGGAATATGTATGAGTTTTTCCCACAACAGTAAATCCCACAAGAATATGTATGAGTTGTAAATTTAACATTTAAGAAAATTTATAAGGATGAGATCACTAAAATGATGTCTGTGGTAGTCAACAAACCATCCATATTATTTTAGTTTCGTAATATAGTTTATATAAATTACTTGGATCAATATACCATAACTAGCGTACCATGATTAGCTGAAAAACTGGAAGTGTGAGGGAATAACACCAAGAAACAAAAAAATGGCTTAAATCCCAGTGTGGATGATTTTCACCAATGAAAATGGTTTGAAATTTCCACATAATTACACCAATTATTTGAGGGAAAGTTGACTGTCAATGACTAATGAACTAGTCACTAGAATTCCCAGTCAAATAACGAGGTTGGATGTGCATTCAATTAACCTTCAAAATCCTATGAATTTATGATATTGTTGTGATTCAAAAATTCATTAAACTAACTATGATGATGCCAACATCTTGGTGCAAGGAACTTGGCAAGGTTGAGCAACATGGTCACATGTATTGCCAAACTAGTCACAAGGTGAATGTGGACTTCGTTGGAATCACGTCTTGTGAAACAACATGTGCATGGAATCATGGACCCTAACACTAAATATACCATGATGGATTATGATAGGATAAACTTTCTATAATAAAAACTAAATCCCACTTGGAAAATGTATGTATTACTACCATAGGCATCATCTAATTGTCACCATAATCTATTTATGCCAATTATGTCAAATGGGAAATATTGGCTAAGTCCAATGAAAATTAGGTAGCAAGCCTTGTGGGACATTCATACAACAATATCTTGATCTCAGTGACGACATAGGTGAATCGTTAGGGACAGATTATTTTTCAACTAACCCTGTCAGTAGAAAATCTTCACAAAATTTAGGCATGTAAAGATTTCTTTTAGTTCCAAGGAATAACCTAGTTAAGGCTATTGATATATGAATTGGACTCTTGCATATAGTTATATGGGATTTAGTATACCTACATGAAATTTGCATGATATCGTTGCCTTTGAGACATTGTTCCTAGAGACAACATAAGTTATTACAGTTTGAAGGGTTCTAATGCCAATAGTGAATGCCAACTTGTGTCATTATTTTCTATTCTTAGAAGCCTTAGTTTGTCTACTTGTGTTGTATTACACTTTACACCTTAAAAATAACTTGTTTAAGTACTTTAGGTTTCCAGGTGATTTTTCATGTTTTATTACAACTATGCTATGTCTGCTAGTGTTCTAACTGTTGCTTGTTAAGATACATTCCATAAATTATGATATCTATAATGCAATGAGAAAACAAGATTTGTTAAAGCAACTTCCACATTTACAATTTAATTCCAAGGGAACAACATCTGTAGATGTGCATTATTATGAGTAATGTTATATAACTAAGCTTACCTGAACTGAATAGAATTTAAAGTTTGGATGCAACTTATGGTATAGAGCTAATATATGAAATGAAGGAAACACTCCATCTTCCTGTGTAAGCATAAAAATCAACATTATGATGTAAAATAAGGGATGCAAATTTAGGCATTAACCTTTGAAAATGCTTATTCAATTTTCTTTTCTACAAAATCATTATTCAAACAATCATAACAAATAATATTTTAGGTCGATTCCATAAATAAAAATAAAATAAAAGTTTACAACCAACAACATTCTAGGGTAAAACTATTTCTTGCTTCAAAATTTAAATTATACACATTTATTTAAATTTTAAGCTCATTAGCATGCTCCTGAAAATCAAATCAACTGATTCATGCACATTCTTTGTGACATAGTTTCAGGATGATCAACACATAATAAAACAATACAATTTTAGTGGTGGGATCAAAGAAGTGGAGAGTGCAAAGGATGTAAAAAAAGTTTCACAGTTTTAATGTTTGTGGTTCCTACTGAAGTCTATATAAAGGTCATGAATCCTTACGGGATTGGTTACCCATGTTTTGGGAGGTAGCTATAGTGATATTTTTCACTTGCATGAACATTTTTGTGAGTAAAACACTCTGGGTACTATGGATAGATACAATAGATGTAATGCATATGCATAATCGAAAAGCCATAACATACTTCTATTAAAACTTTTGAAAGCTTCAAGGTGGTTGAAATTTGAAACAAAACTTAGCAAGCCCATAAATCAAAGACAAATGGAAAAAAAAATTATCTTTACACCTGAGCAGGGAGAAGGTGTGCCTTGTGGTACACAGTCAAAAATATGGCCATCAAACTTAAGTGGTTCATTTCTTTGACCAGTGGTGAAACCCTAATTATTCTTGTATCTAAAATATTTTAGGAAGGTAGCAGATAGTTATCTTTTGAATCATAAAAATGTGGAAACAAATCAGATTTATGCTCATGTGTTTCACCATAACAAGTATGTTCATTTTGTTCTTGAAATATTGGGCCACTAGAATCAAAATATGGGGAATTTCGACCCATGATGCCTTCCTTACATAGAAGTTTTAACTAAAGATCACATTGTAGATTTTTTTCATAATTCTTGTCATGTATTCCTTAAGAAAATTGCAATAAATTTATTCTCCAAAACTTACAAATGCAATTTTGTTTGGCTTAAAATAAAATGGAACCTGCAAAATCAACTCTCATCCAACAAAATTGTGTAGAGGTTATGACAATTCACTCTCCTTTACTTTTAAAAATCATACAAAAGAAATAACAAGCATGACCAACAATGTTGAGCAGACTCCTATTGCATATGTATGCAACATGTGAGAAATATGTATCCTATGGTGAAATACCTAGGATTTCATGTCATATGGTTTTAGTCTATAACTAGCATTTGCACCAGATGTTGCAAAGGAAATACCATAAGGCACAAATTGAGGAGCAATGGTGACATAGGAATAGGAAAATATAAATAACATGCAGAGATGTAACAAAAATGAAATTTTATGGTTGACCATGGTTAACCATGAATAATATCGGTGGTATGCAGTACCATGAGAAATAATAAGGGTCCTTTTTACTCATAATTTTAATTATAACTTCGGTAATATTTTGATGATTTGGATGCAATATTATGTCGATTAAAAATTATTTTCAAATCGATAACATCCAATTTTTTAAATGAAACTAATCAATTAAGATTTGCAATTTTAAGAATTAGCCTCTGTCAAAATTTTATAATATATATTTAATTTATAACACTATTAAGACTAATTCCAAGAAAACATAACCATTAGATAATTAACCCAATTACCCTATTATGAAAATAAGTGTTGTTCACTAGTAATTATGATTGAAGTTTGATCATGGATTAATAATTTGGGGTGGTCCAATGTTCATTGAATATTATTTAAATCAACTCACTTTGTATAAATAAATTCAACAACAGTGTGGAAAATTTTTTAGAACATTCAAATTATTTTAAACTTTACAATTTTATGTATATCAAATTTCTAAAAAAAAAAAAATTCTTTATATATTACATAGTTTTTTTGGGGAAAAGAATTTCAAAATAATTAACTGAATTAATTTACTACATTTTAATTAAATTCTACAGCTCTTTAATACATATAAGAAACACTACCCAAAATAAATAATATTTTGTTGATGATTTTTTCAAAATAGTGTACATAATTATATAACTAAAAAAAAGATATCAATTATGAATTCAATTATTTATATTTATATGCAACTTCTCTTATTGATCAGTAAATTGCAGGGCTTTATATCATGGTGAACAATTTTTTTTTGGTGCAAGTAATGCAAGCCCTTGAGCACCTTCCTCACAGCCTCAGGGAAATAGTGTTTTTGGATTTTTGAATGGTCAATGGCCAGAATTATCTTGATCCCTAGAGTTGTCGGTAAAGAAAGACCAACATCTCAATGCAAGCTACCATGGCACCTCCTACTTCTAAAGAACCAAGGTTTCCTCTAGAGTTGTAGGTAAAGAAAGACCAAGTGCTCAATGCAAGCTATCATGGCACCTCCTGATTCTAAAGAACCAAGGTTTCCTCTAGGGTTGCAGGTAAAGAAACAACAAGTGCTCATTGAAATCTACCATGGCACCTCCTGATTATGAAGAACCAACCATTACCAGAGTTCTAATTAAAATTATGAGTAAAAAAAACCCTTATTATTTGTTAGGGTACTGCATACTACTGGTATTATTCATGGTTAACCATGTTCAACCATAGAATTTCATTTCTATTACATCTCTACATATTATGTTGCCATTTTTCATCAATTTATTCCTTACAAAGTTTCCTTTGCAACATCTGGTGCAAATTCTAGTTTACCAGCTATCTTCACTCATATTTGAACTAATTATTTTACAATCCTTAAGCAAGCCTACAATCAATAGAGTTAGCAATACAAAATGTCTTTGCTCAAGGATCCATTATACAGTTAAAATAACATGTATGAGTAGCATAGAGGCTCAATAGCAACTTACCTCAGTCAATTTCTCACTAATATCCTTCAACTTGTGAAAGAGCACGAATCCATCAAACCAATCACTAAACACCCAAGTCTTTCCTCACAAATTTATGGACTCTAGCAAGGTATAGAGTAAAATAAGTTTCCCATGGAAATGGTAAGTCAAATAGAGTAGGAGTAGACTCTTGCAAGGTATAGAGTAACACACATTTCACATGGAAACTGTAATCCAAATAGAGTACAAGGAGTGAAACATAGATCCCAAAAATAATTCGAAGATCAAAGTGAACTAGTAGAAGATCAATTTGACCATAATGGAAAATCACGGGGAACCAAGGGCCCATTATTAATGATTAATTTTAATTCATCAATTTCTTGACCATAAATTAAAATTTGAAACATATATCCTCATACCATCGAGTAGTTTCCCAAAAGTCAAAAACATCATGTTTACATAGAATTCCTACATTGAGGAGGAAGGAAGATACTTCCTATGTTAAAATTGGAGAAATCCATCCCTCCAATGTGACATAAGGAACTTCTATATCCATCCATATCTTCTACATATTAGAAACATGTCATATTCCACTTTGGAATAAGATCCCACGCTTCTTACAATAAAATTAGTAGCTTTCCATTCAATTGACAAAAGATCCAATACTAACTATTGGAAATATCCATACCTCCCAACTAAATCTAGAAAATATTATTACATTGTGAAAAAAAATAGTTTTTGCATAGATGAAGAGAGACTGAAATTGGCAACATAAACCATTAAAAAATAAGAGTAGACAAGTAAAATTGATGTATGAACTAAATACAGGAAAAACAATGACAAATGCAGAATAGGGAATATTGGCATCTTTGTTCATCTAAGCTGGTGGCTGGATTCATATATTTGTATCGTCTCAATCAACATCTATCCCAACGTTGCACCTCATTTAATAAAAGCTCTGCCACGATGGTGTACATGCAAGCCTATATAACTTGTACCAAACTTCAGTTCAGGATTGCATTGACAACGAAAGGCCACCTGGAAAAATTCAGTTCAGTATTGCATTGACAACGAAAAGGAACTTGGAAAAATTCTTTGTTTCTGTTTGAGTTAAAAAAAAATTCATGGCGTACACCCAATTTGGATACCAGTTGTCTAGAAGAGCACATTTCATTGTATTTTTAATTTCCAGTATAACCAGAATCACCGCTAGCATTCACATGGAAAAACAATTCAGTCTCTATCAACTCCATTAGATGAAATACACATGGATGTAGCTTGGCATCCATCCAAATGTTGTAAACACAGTTTGGGAAAAGCCTGTGGGGAAGATACTTGTGTATGAGGCCATTCATTACAGATTCCTTGTACGAAAACTCCCTCACAAAAACAATGTGCCAAATTCCAATTCTATGAGACTCATTGGGCTTGATATGGTAGCTAGTAAGAACTGTGAGATTTGCATTGTCCATAAACATGAAGAAGCAAATGCTTTATGTTGTGATTTTCCTAACATTCTTGGTTGCTTAATCTTTTCATAGGTTCCAAATATAGCTGAAATTAACACAACACCTTTGAACTATTCCATGGCCTTCCCATCTTCTTCATACACAACGAACCCTGAGGTATGGTAATTGGAAAAAAGCACAAGGCAAATTAGTCCCTTCACAACAATTGAGATAACTTTTTCTTTCCTTTACATCTAGATTTCCACCGAAGGTCACTGGACCTATTGCTGAATTGGATTTTTTGGGTCCTTTCATGTACTATAGTTGATATTTATCAATTAACTCTTCTTTCTCAATCTAATGAACAATAGCTGAGACTGCCATCAACAACGCAAGATAGTTTTAGCCTGATTGCTTTTACAGACATGCATGCCATAAGGTAATGTTTCCTGATAGATCACTCAAGTTGCTAAATATGAGGATCTTTGATTACCTGGAAATTGAGAATATAAGTGGCAAGACCGATTCACCATGGTTGTAGATTTCTTAAGCAAATACTTCTTCACTCCATAATCTAAAGGGTATTCAAAGTCCTGCCATGCAAATTCCAAATTAGGCTTAATTTTAACATCCTGATGAGAGTCTTGGAATAAATCCAAGGTAACTGTTTAGAAAACAATTTGCATGATGCGGAGATGAATTATTAGAGTTTGAATTGGCTGAAGTGAGAGGTCAAGAGTTATATAAAAATGATCCATTGGAATTAGCAATGAAATATTTATGGTGGAGAAGATTTGTGAAGAGAAGGATGATAAGGAATGGAACAAGAATTACACAAGAAATGGATGATAGTATAAACAATTTGTGCTTCATTTTTAGAGCATAGCAGCTCAGCCTAGATGAGTGTGTGGGTGTAAGTATGTTCCCACAAGCAACAGTGTTAAGTTCTTGGGAGAAGAAATATCTACCACAGATAATGCAAGCCCTTGACCACCTATCTGAAAACCTTACCCAAATAGTGTTCTAGAATTTTTGAATGGCCAATGGCCATAATTATCTTGATTCGTAAAGTTGCAGGTAAAGAAATCCCAAGTGCTCAATACAAGCTATCATGGCACCTCCTAATTCGGAAGAACCAAGGTTTTCTCTAGAGCTACATGTAAAGAAATACCAAGTGCTCAATGCAAGCTACCATGGCACCTCCTGATTATGAAAAATTAATGTTTCCTCTGGGGCTGCAGGTAAAAAAAGACCAAGTGCTCAATGCAAGCTACCATGGAACGTCGTGCTTTTGATGAATAAAGTTTTTCTCTGGGAGGCAGTGAGAAGTTTTAAAACTTCAAAATCAAGGCTAGATAAATATACGAGGGTAATTGGATGCCTCTCATGGTATACCTATTGCAGATAATCACATACGTTGTTTATTAATCTTCATTGTACTTGTAAAACTAGCATTCAAAACATGCATGCCCTGAGGAAACAACAGACTTTTATACCCACCTAAAGTTTAAGAGAACAATCCATACAACAAAAGTTATTATACTACTAGACATAAATAACTCTCATTTAACGCACAATTCCTCATTATTTAGCAACAAAAAGGATCATCAAAACAAGCAAATGTGTCAATAATCATAATACTAGACAACCCTCAAATAAGATGCGATTCCTTATTATTCAACAACATAGAGGATCTTCAAACCAAGAACATGATTCAATCATTAGATTATGGGTAAGGAGTAGATAGAATATATTTCAATTTGCTTTTTGGTTTTAGCCAACAAAGCTCAGGGTTAATTCAGCTGATCTTGGTTGCAATGAACCAGGGCACTCTCCAAAACACTACCCCCAAGGGAGGGTGAACTGTATATACCTCTTATACCGAATGAAGAAGCAGTAACATCAAAGGTCTTTAGAGTTTTACAGATGTAGTGCTCTTTACCCAACAATATTTTTAAATGCAGTTGAATTAATATAGAGCCATATGTAAATTCTTTTGATCCATTAGTGGTGTTTATAAACTTCATCTATGTATTGGATCGATAAAAATACCGATTAACATTTAGAATATATTTGAATCTTGTTTTTTACATCCAAGAACTAAGATTTTACTAATTCATCATGATTTTGATCCATAAGTGACTGCATATAAACCTTAACTCTGCATTGAGTGATACAGATACCCAGTAACATGTTGAAGAGATTTAAATCTTTTAAATTTTAGAATTAAAAAGAAAGAGTTTTCCAATTGGTCATGGATCATCCCTCACACTTATCTAAAATGACTCCATGTACTTCTCAATTCCACCATCAATTTGAAGCCATCTCTCCAAACGTCATCCAAAAAATAAAGCAAGCCTCTAAGTCTGCAATCTCTAACTCAACCACTTCTTTGCATATTCATCACCCTCATTTCTATATAATTATATCTTTGTAAGCGTGGATATTTGCATACACAGTTCATTTCTAAGATTTGTAAAAGATGGATTATTTGAAACAATGAGGCAAAGAAATAAGTCACCTCTTAAGAGATTTCTCACCTTTCCACTGCTGAAGATTGTCTTGAGGAGGAGGTTTTTGCCTACTCCACCCTCACCAACCACCCCTATGTGAAAAAAGGAGCTACTCTCTTCTTCTACTTCCACCATAAATCTCTCTAATACTACAAAGTCATCCTCTTGTCCGACTATGAGGGGCTCTTCGATGAAAAATCCCTCTATGCTTGGAAAAATGGGTGCATGGAGGTAGATGAAGAGGAACTGGTTGAAGGTTGAACACTTTCACTAAGTGTGGACATCCCAAGAAGAACCTTGTGAGTAAGTCCCAACTAAATCATGGAAATCGAAAAGGATGAATAGCAAATAGTTGTTAGATGTCCTCTTGTACCAAATCCCCATTCTTATTATAGATTTCTCCACAACTTCATTTTTTGACAGGACTGTACTATTTCTTCAAGTTACAATAAGTCTGGAGTTGGAGTGGTCGGTTAGCAGAAGCAAACCCAATTCCTCCATCAACTGGGAACCATCTCTGCAAATGTCATCCAAAAATAAAGCAAACCTCTGTGTGTGCAACCTCTGACTCAACCACATATTTGCATATTCATCACCCTCATTTATATCTAATTATATCTTTGTAAGCATGATTATTTGCGTACATAGTTCATTTCCAAGATTTTTAAAAGATGGATTATTGGAAATAGTGAGCCAAACCAATAATTCATCTCTCAAGAGATTTCTCACCTTTGGACTATAGAAGATTGTCTTGAGGAGGAGGGTTTCTCCTTCTCCAACCTTGTCAACCACCCCAATGCAAAAAAGAGAGCTACCCTCTTCCTTTACTTCCACCAAAAACCTCTCTAATACTACAGAGGTTTCCTATGAGGGGCTCTTCGATGAGAAAGCCCTATGTGCTTGGATAAATGGGTTGCATGGAGATAGATGTAGAGGAACTAGCTAAAGGTTGAACACTCTACCTGAGTGTGGAAATCCCAACAAGAACCTTGTGATTAAGCCCCAACTGAATCATGGAATTCTAAAAGGATGAATAGAAAATAACTCCTAGCTATCGTCTTCTACCAAATCCCTCATTCTTATTAGAAAGGTTTCTGTAACTCCAATTTCTCACAAGACTCTGCGATTTCTTAAACTTACAACAAGTCTGGAGTTGGAGTGGTGGGTTTGTAGCAGCAAACCCAGTTCCTCCATCAACTCAGAACCATCTCTCCAACCATCATCCAAAAATAAAGCAAACCTTTGAGTCTGCAATCTCTGACTCAACCACATCTTTGCATATTCATCACCCTCATTTCTATCTAATTCTATCTTTGTAAGTGTGGCTATTTGCATACAAAGTTCACTTATAATATTTGTGAAAGATGGATTATTGGAAATGGTGAGCCAAAGCAATAAGTCATCTTTGAAGAGATTTCTCACCTTTGAACTATTGAAATCTATCTTAAGGAGGAGGCTTTTGCCTTCTCTAGCCTTGCCAACCACCCCTATGCGAAAACGAGAGTTACCCTCGTCATCTGATTGCACCACAAATCTCTCTAATACTAAAAGCCATCCTCTCGTCCGACTATGAGGGGATCTTCAATGAAAAATCCCTTTGTTCTTGGGGAAATGGGCTGCATGGAGGTAGATGTAGATGAACTGGCTAAACTTTTAACACTTTCCGTGAGCGTGGATAGCCCAAGAAGAACGTTGTGAGTAAGCCCCAACTGAATCATAGAAATCGACTTGAGATAGTTGTCAATATCTAAATTCATATTGGTGACCTCAATGCTAACTTGATAATGAGAAAAAATGTTAAAGATGAATATTGTGCACTGCTAACTCGAAAAAGAGAGCTCTCGTCTTCTTCTCCTTCCACCACAAATCTCTCTAATAGTGAAATGGCATCCTCTTATTTTACTATAAGGGACTCTTCAATGAAAAAGCACTTTATGCTTAGAGAAACGGGCTGCATGGAGGTAGATCCCTCTATGCTTGGAGTAATTGAATGCATGGAGGTAGTTGAAGAGGAACTGGATGAAGGTTGAACACTTTCCCTTCTCATGGATGGCCCAAGAAGAATCTCATGAGTAATCCTTAGCTGAATCATGGAAATCAGCTTGAGATGGTTGTGAATATTTGACTTCATATTGGCCACCTCAATGCGTGTTTGATAAAGAGAAAAAATGTTAAAGCTAGATATTGTGCACTGCTAATGCGAAAAAGAGAACTATCCTCTTCCTTTGCCTCCACCATAAATCTCTCTAATAATGCAAAGGCATCCTCTTGTCTAACTATGAGGTGTTCTTCAATGAAAAATCCCTCTATGCTTGGAGAAATGGGCTGCATGGAGGTGGATGCGGACGAACTGACTGAAGGTTGAACACTTTCCCTGCGCGTGGACAACCCAAGAAGAACCTACTTACTTACATATCGGCCATCAGATTCAAGCAAGATATTGGATGTCACAAGTCTTCACCACTCCCATGTGACATCTTAGAGAGTATACATGGATCATAGAACTGTGTTTCATAAAACCTATGTCATTATTTATATGGTTTCAAGGACGTAAGATAGGTATAGTTTCAGTTATAACAAGAACTCTGATCTAAGGGTGGCACACATTTTAATCGTCTAACACTAAATCAGACGGATCATAGAAAGACATGTAAGACAAGAGGGGATTTGATTTCAAATGGGAATGCCTTACGGTGTAATTAGTCTATAACCAACCTAGATCCATCTTAACTCCAAATCTACCAAGCACAGAGAGGGATCAAATCTCTTTTCACTCAAAAAAAGGTTTGCATCTCGAGAGATTTGATCCATCTTGGTGCTTGGTAGATCCAAAGTTAATATGGATCTAGGATAGCTTGATTTCCCCCTTTAAATAGACTATATTCCACATCAAAACCATGGGATCTCAATACTATGGATCATTTTTGTTTTTATTTTTATTTTATTTTTGTAGGTTTTTTATTTTTTTATTTTTTATTTTTATTTTAGTTTGACCAAGTTAAAATGTTTACATTCCACCACATTACTATTTTTATTTAATTTAATTTATATTTATATTTATATTTATATTAATGGGACAATCCATTATGATTAGAACATCTTTAACATACTAAGTGCCCTGCAAAGTAATTACATGGAGTAAAATTCATACTGTTATTTGTACATATGTTATAGGATAAGGCATACTATCAAATTGGAAAATACCTCATCTCCCTTAGCTAGTTGAGGATTGACACATCCTCATAAGCCATAGCATGTAGGGATAGTTAAATGGAAGCTGAGATACCATATTGTAACGTGCAAAAGAAGTTACATATGTCTAATGTTGAATTTAAAAAGACCCGCATGAATATATTTAACTCCTATCGTGGTGGATTCACATTTTATGTAAATGGGATTTACATTTCAAGCATTGAATAATGATTTGACTAATTTCCTAATTTCAAAGGTTGTGTAACACTAAGTTCTCAAGAATGTTGAATTATGGTCACAACTTGCTATTGGCATAATACTTGCAACATGTACAATTAGCAAGCTTGGTGTTGAGATTTTAAATATACAACATTTCAAATTCGAGAAGCTGATTAAACAAAGAGATTTCAATTCTAGTTGCATGTCCTAATTCGGGCCACTGACAAGGTGGAACTCCTATCATTTCAATGCAAGTAAGCAACCTCTCTTCTCATTTACTAAAGATATGGAATTATAACTTATATGATTAGAACATGATGAACATTCCATTTAAATAAATGTCTACAATGTTTAATCCTTGGGAAATGAATACCGTATTTAATCAACATATCTTATGAAATGAGTTGATGACCACCATATACATGTGTGGCATCCTATAACGTTAGAAGCAAATGAGCAAACAATATTTTTTCTTAGCTAAGGATATGTATCCCTAAAGAAAAGTGAAGGCCTGGATAACTGGATGAGATACAAGAAAATATATTGCTTCAGATATCCCTACACCTTAGCACCACATCACTTTATAAACAAAAATAAACAACTCAGATATGTACTTCAATCTCTAAGGTGTCAAGTTTATTATCTGGAAACTTTGCCCTCAAAGAGGTTATACCTAACCATTGAACCTCTATCCTTCTCTTCAAAACACTCTCCAATACTTCTCAAACAAGCTTACGTTTTGCATAATAGCATTTTTCACCAAATCATCATTGTATCTTGAAATGTGCTAGCATCGTGGTCATTTAACTTAATGAAAAGTCATTAAATCTGAGTTACTTTGTGCAATTTTACAATTTCCATATGTGGCTATAAAAAACTGATGAATTTATATGCAACTTGATGGTTAATTATTACACATTACCCCCCAACAACCAATTATAAAAAAATAGGCTAGAAAATTAGGGGTCTTGTGCCTGTCAACAATAGATGGTCTCCCACACATTTTGGATATTTCATTATGCCCATGTCTATGATTGAATTATCTATAACTGATGAAATTGCCAAACCCGTTTGAGAGAGATTCATTTAAATAAGTTCTATGAAGGAACGTGTTTTCTTCAATGTAAAACCCAATGGGCTAGGCTCCTCCAATAGATGTAACGAAAGAAATTGAGAGAGAAATTGAGAGAGTTTTGTGCTAGTTACAAGGCTCCAATGCTAATTTACCCAACATGAAATATAAACATAAGTACATAAGATAATAGTACATGAATGGAAGATGAATGGAAGATGTATAGGTGAACTAGAATCAAGTATGGTTATTGCACATTCAGGGATGAGATGTTTCCATCACGCACATCTACAGAACCTCCACAGTACACCTGAGATCACTCTGATCCTGTAGAATAATTCTCATGTCCATCTTCAATTAATTTATCCTATGACAAAGAATTGAAGGTTTATATTTTTCAATGAGTATCATTGACTTTTTCCTACAACAAAGTCAGCTCATGTGCAATCACCACATCACCTCCTTTCACAATTTCCTATTGATTAATATCAATGTCAAATCTATCTAAGTAAGCTCTCACAATGTTGATTTTGATTAGCATCTTGTTTTTTTTCTATTAACTAATCCACTAATATTTCCTTAAGTGTTGTTGTCTCATTCATATATGTCCTGTAGGAACTCTCTCAACCAAAACATTGGTCATGAAATTCACACCATTTATTTCCTCATAAGGTAGATTCTAACAAAAATCATCATGTTAACAATTGTTAAGGAAAACATTTTAAAAGTATTCACCTACCAATAAATTATGTCAAGCCCATGTTCCCTATTTGGTAAAAGAAACAAAACCATTATTAAAGACACTTACACCCCTACTCCACTTATCAATTACATTGAAATAGATACTTCATTACGGTATTTAACTCGATAGTCTGCTGGATTTTGGTTGGTACATCAACCAACTGAGGTAACAACCTCGAATTTCTTGATGATGTGTCTTTGCCCATACCTTTATATATGTAACATATTCAACCCAACTTATATCCTAAGAAATATCCTATTCTAGCAGAGATATGGAATGGATTTAGTTTTGATACCAAACCTGGATGTTCCTAATTCAGCCAGTTTGTTTGGTTTCTTCTCTCCACTAGTGTTTTGGGTTGTCATGGGAGAATACTCCACTTATGAAAGCCATTGTTGCTGACACATAAGACCATAGAGTGAAATGGTTATTTCTCCCATGAGATTAGTCTTTCACATTCTCACACTTTCAAGACTTTCCTATGTGGTAGAAATCAAAGGAAACTACCCACACTTGGAAGAGAACTTCAAATTTGTTATGTAGTTACTTAACCCAATTCCAACTCCAGAGGTACAACACTCGATGAATAATAGAACTCAAAGTTGTTATACGTCTACTGAGCTCAATTCCATACAAAAAAAGATCTCAACAAGTTAAAACTCAATCCATTGATCATTGGAGAGTTAGATTCAACATTTAGCTTTGCAATGAGAATATATGAAGTACAACAACCTTATCTATGCATTCATAAGAAACATCTAACAAATAACTTTTCCATATGGCTTTTAGTGTTTTACTCGAAATGCATGAAGCATTGTATAAAAAAAATTCAATATTTTTGGAGATCCATTCATTGCTTTACAGAAAGGAACAAAGACAAGTAGGCAGAACTAGGTTATGGGTAAGACTCTCGATAATAGGCAGCAAAACCACAAAAGAAAGGATATGATTTGTAATCTTAAAAAGAAATGAACACGACTGGAAGAGTAAAGCTATCTATGTCTGGAAAAGATATAAAAAATCAGCCTCAAAGAAGAATATAACTCGGAAGCACTTTTCACAAACAACCATGTCATAGGAATGTCAGGAAATATTCTCGATCTGAAAACCCTGTTAAGGGATCACATCCTGGTATGAATGTTCTAATAAAAACCCTTTGTGAAAGATAAAATAGAACAATGTTGAGTAATAGGTAATAACTTTGATAACAGGAATGAAACACATAAAAAGAAAGGATATGCTCTGTAATCATAATTATAAATGAACACATCTGGAAGATTAAAGCTATCCTAGTCAAAGAAAAAGGGAATATAACTTAGGCCAACTCTGACAAACAACCATGTATGATCAAATGTTCTTACTCTGAAAGCCCTAAAATCCCCAAAGGAAATCGCCATACAAAACTAAGCAAAAGCAGAGACAATAAACACAAATCCATACCTGCTTATACTTTTTGTCTCTTGCCATCGACAATCTCAATAATAAACTCAGTAGAAAAGATATTAGCTAGCTTGGCACCATACCCATTCCTTCCACAGGTGCTTTTCTTCTCAGAGTCGTCGTAGTTACTGCTCATTAACAAATTCCCAAAGATCATCTCAGGCACATACATGCCCTCCTCCTAGTGAATCTCAATGGGAACACAATCTCCATTGTTGTAAACATTGATGCAATTATACTCCACTTTGATGGTCACCTTCACGAAATCCATGGAGGCACCCCACTCCTTGTTATCAACCACATTGATGAGGGTCTCATCGAAAATCTTGTAAAGACCTATCACATATAAGATGCTCCGGTGAACCGTCTCATTGCCTTTGTGAACCCGGAGGGACTAGGTATTCTTCTCAATGGAGCCAACATAGGTGTCGGGATGAACCAGGATGTGCTCTAGGTGAGCCGTCTTCTGTTATGTTTCTTCGATGATTCTATTGTTGGCGTCATTGTTACTAGCTTGTTGGATGGTGGCGCTATTGCTCAGTTGTAATGGATACTTTTTGTCGCTCACCATGACACAGAGAATGGCTTGAAATAGAGATTATGTCCAATGGGGATTGGGGAAGAAGGTTGCTTTGGGTTTTCCAGGCTCTACACAAAATACACAATACAGGCAATCCACACCTCTGTCAAATCCATGTTGTGTATTGTTTGTAGTTTAGTGGATTTGAAAAAAATTATTCATCGAGGTTTTGAGGGAAAGTGTGTTGTTTTGCGAAAATATGAAAAAGATGAGCATCAAATAGTTTTATGATTTTTGTGGCATAATAATTTGAAAATCAATCGAAATACAACTCTTCTAACTTGACTTCAGAATAGTGAACCTAGATTCTAATTAATTTTTATAAATATGTATTAGTTTTTCAACGATATGAAGGTATAAGGATTATGCTTTGGATTTGATGGCAACTTATGCTCTTCAAAATATTGCTGGTAGCATTGGATCAGATTTTATTTGTTATGTAACTTTACATATCACAATGATAATGGTTTTCCTCGTATCTTATCTATCTATCTATATATATATATATATTAGTGTTACACTAGAGTTACTTAAAAGAATTCGAGAATACTTATACTTGTTATTTTGTGTTTTCAGGTTTGTTTTTAGTGATTACTATAATAAATTTTATGAGATAATCTTGTTATGTTAAAAAATAGGTAGCTCGTTAACTAGATGAAGATTATTACATGATTTATTGCATCATTACATTATGTATTTTCCAAATTTGATGAAAAAAATTTCATATTAAATCAAAAGTATGTTATTTTGGGAAATTATGACAAAGATTTGACATAGATGGCTAGGTAATAACCTAATTTTAGGGTCACTTTATGTCTATGGAGATTGCAAGAGTACTCCATGGAAGGAAACTCAAGCTAGAATTTTAAGGAAGTTAAGGTAATTTCAAGAATGGATTCCTAAGAACTCTCCTCTAGTGATTTTATCTAAGGCATGTTTCTCCATTGGGAGCAAAAAACCCTAAAGAATTCACTACTAACACAGTTTTGCATAGATTTAATTGAATTTTGGTAAAACACTTACTCCATTTTTTGGGTTGAGTCTAACAACTTTTCTTTTAGAATTCAATGTCCCATCGTCATTTGATCTATGATGCCATATTTCAATCTATACATGCCATTCAACTTGAGATCGTCAATAAAAAATCAACATCAATTATAGTCACTTCCAATCTATCCATGTCATTCAACATCAGATCATCAATCACAAAAACAATGTCAAATATAACCAATTAAATCCTCTATCAAATTTTCCCACACCCTTAAAATCCATGCCTAAGCAAGGCACAAAGTTTAGGGCACATCCCATTATATTCCTTGTTTTCCACTTGTTTCCTATTAGACTAAAATTTACATCTGGAAAGAAAATTTTGTTTACAACCTCTTAAATTAATGACACCAAAAAAATACACTCTCTTGGTAATCATAAAATTTTAATACGGCCATAAGCAATTAAAATTATGGAAAAAGGCCAAGAAAAAGGGATTGAAAACAAAGCAATAGTTAGAATAGTGGACAAATGAGAATTCTATGAAACCCAATTGATCGAACTAGGAGACCCAAGTTAACATTGGTTCACTAGTGTAGTCTACAAAGTTCAACGCAACCAATAGTTTGCATTTTCGCCATGGTCGGCACCACCTAGATGGCATAACATAAAATCTCCAGGCGATGTTGGAAGAATATTTACCATTCAGACTTGCACCTAAGCCAACTAAAGTTCCTCACGGTTAAGAAACAATAAATCTCATAATTAAAAAGTAAAGATAAAATGAAGTTAGCTACCTTTTGAGTGGGTTTGGCCTCTTATCCTGAAGCCTGAATAATGCTTGTTTGAGTCGACGACTATTTCCTCGACATCTGATTCCTTTGCTATGGGACTCTCAAAAGCCTGGGTCACGCGAATCGAAGGTCCTTTTTACGTCTCTGTCATTTTTCCCTGTGCAAAGTTGTTCCCTCCAAAGTTAATAATCTCAAATTCAAGTGATGACTATATATATCAATAAATATTCAACGTTTTCATCTTATCTATAGGTTGGAGCTTTCCTTTTAGAGAGCCCACGACAATTTAATAATTGAGTCTCCTCATGTGTCTGATGTAGTATTCGTCGATGCATTTTCCTTGGGGGCGTGGGTTGTGGCATGTTAAATGCATAATGGATCCTTTTGGTATAACCTTTGAGTTGTACATTGTCTGTAACTTCATTTTTATTTTTGTGGTAGGACTTTTGAAAACCATTTTTTCCTGCGGGACTCTGTTTTTGTTCTCACGAGCATGCTCAAATTTGCGTGTTGCTTGGTAAAGTGAGGTGAGAAAGCTCAGTCTCTAGTAATAAAGATGGTGAATAATTGTGTAGTTTTGTGATCAACGGCCGAGCCTTGATGACTTATCTTAGGGCTAGGTTAGTTCGTTGGAGGTGCAGTGTTAATAATGGTTTCTCTTGAATCCTCTGGACTGCCTCCCTGATTCCGCTTCTAGTGATCTGTGGGATATATTCTGTGTCATTCCTCTTATTACAACGTTTCTTATTACAGACGAAGCCTAATGATACAACATCCTAAGCATCTAGGTTGTCAGAAGGAATCGGTTGGAGATTCCGTCAAAGATTCAGTTGGAGCTCGAGCTCGATTTCATTCGTGAAGTTAGCCGAGCGTCGACGTCATGTTGATTCGTTCATTTATCTTGATGTGATCTAAGTAAATGTGGTGGATACTAATTTCAAACACATTTCATATTCGTATAGGCTCTCGGCAGACGACAAAAGTCCTCCAGAGAAACTCCCCATTATAAACATATTCGATGTAATAAACGTGGATTGTAAAACACTTTAGAGTCTTAAGGACTTCCACAGATATGTGAATCTCACACAATGTCTTAACATTTGAAAAGGCCGCTTTTGGGTTCGGTTAACTCAAGGCTAGTTTTCTTATTGAAGCATTTGTTATAGTGCAAGTTATAAGGTATTTAAAAAAAAATTAGCAAATGGAGGAGAGTAGATGACTAGGTTGTCTTTAATGACATCTTGTGCAAAAGAAAAACTACTTGGATGCAGAAAAATAACAAATGGTTTAGTAAATGGGGTATTTTCTTGAACACATGTTCCATAAATAGTAAAGACATAAAATCTTTCGTTATGGATAAGTTCCACAATCATACATAGGAGAAGGAGCTATGGAGAAAGAAAATGTACTATACTGAAGTGTTTAATCCCACTCATAATCATCAACAAAAAGCGTACATAGAGGCCAATGTTTTTTGGAGAGCCAAAATTCTTATTGCTCAGTTAAGGACTAATTCTCATCAACTCCGTTGTGAAACAAGGCACTGGAAAAGGTCAAAAGAAGTGTGGGAGGACTAATTTTCATCAACTCCGTTGTGAAACAAGGCACTAGAAAACGCCAAAAGAAGTGTGGGAGGAAGGAGTAAGCATTTTTTGTTCTATTGGAAAAGCGGAAATAGAATAGCATTTCATTTTAGGATGTGAGGCCTTCAAAGACAATAGGGAAAGTTATGCATATATTTTGGCATCTAGCACTTGGGATAATCTATTTAGCGAGGGGTTTGTTGAGAAGTTGGGAGTGTTTATTACGAGGCTTCACATGAAAAGGGTTGAATACATCAACTAGATGAAGATGAAATATGTCCCATAGGTTATATTTGGCTTCATGGACGTTAAAACAATTTTATTTCTTTCTTTCTTCTCTCTACCCTTGACCATGTGTGATTCACTTTTAAAATATCTGCTAGTCCCTAAAGAGTCATTCACCCTGCCCACATTATTTTGTTGAGTGGTAGTAAGAAGAAGGAATAGTCATTGTTTTTAATGCATTTCTCACCCCACGCAATTTATGGTCATTTTAAGAGTTAAGTTGGGCCAACAAACTTAACTAAGTATCAAGTGAAAATTATCTCGTATTTTCTTATTTTATATACTTTCATGTGAACCAATCTTTTATTTATTAGTCATAATTTCTTACTTATTCAAGTCTAGGTAAGGACTTTTAATTAGGAGGGTAGGGGGTGTTACAATGAGCATGAATATGATCAAACTATATCATACAAAATATCTCAAACTATATGAACTATGAAGAGTTTAGGAACCGCGATTCCATGGACTAGAATCTTGACCAAGGCAATCTATCCAAGATCTCTCAACAATTTAGGCACCACAATGCCACAGACTAGATTCTTGACTAGGGAAATCTATCCAAGTGGGACTAATATGGAATAAAGCTTTTATCCTCTCTAGGTAGCATTAGGCTTACTTGCTAACCATTAACCCAGGGATCTAATTGCATGTTGGAGGTCAGAGCCCCATGACCAACGCCACCCTCCCTACTTCGGGAATTAGAAATCAAAACATAGTGTCAACTAGATGTCCTCCTAGACAATGTGTCTCACACACAAGGCCTCAAAAAATCTCTTCCAAAATTTTATCATCATGAACAAAATAAACGAGATCAACTAAACCAAACATGTTTCTAAGATATTCAAACTTCTTATTAGGAAGATACTTTGTTAGTATATCAACTACTTGATAGTCTGCCGGGACATACTATAGCTTCATGATCCCATCCTACGCCAAGTTACTAACACACGAATAGGATTTTTTCTACTTGTTTTCTCAAGTGATATAATTCTATTAATGAAACTAGATGACTATGTAATCAACAAAGGTTAAGCTCAAAATAGTTTTGTGAAAAAATTTCATAACCTAAGAAGAACATATAGATGAAGGAGATACCAAAGATGAGGTTCCCATAATAGGTACAATTTAACCTTTATCCATCAATATCACATTATAGTAGTTTTAGTTAATTTGATTGTCCCTCTTTAATGCATCCATTAATACAACACATGAACTCTCAAAGCCTAATATTTTCATATATTGAAAAGGCTTGGTTGATACAATCCCTCTACTCAAATACTTCTCACATGGATATGTTGTCAATATATTGTGTGTAAACTTAAGATAATTTTTTATCCCATTTTTAGTATCATTAATTAAATATTCCCATCCATTTTCTACTTTATTTTGTATAAACATGAAAAGGAGACATGAAAACTTGACTTACTAGTGATATGACTTCTAAATAGTCCAAAACATCATAAGATGGTCCATCAAAACATCATCAAAAGTCAACCCATATTAAATAGTTATCAATATAATAATTCATTATATAGTTTAATATATGTTATCTTCTAAATAAACCATGGCTGATAATAATTTTGTTAACAATAACAAAAAATATTATGTAATAGAATATGTTTGTGTCCTTTTTCATTAGCAAAAGCAATGTACCATATTCCTATTCGATTTGAAAAAAAATACACATTGTAGATACTTATAGCATTCACAAAGAATTGAGGTCATTATATTCTCGTTACAAATTTCTATCTCAATATTTAAAATTCGAGCTAAAAAATTAAGAAGCCCATAACCCTTTATAAAATTGATTCTGAACATCTAGTATTTTAAATATTTATAATTTAGTTATACCATGGTAAAAGTTTAATTACTTACGATAAGGAAATGATGTACTCTATCATCACCTAGAATAGAGTACTCTCACAAAGTTCTATGTAGATATGACATTCTATTCACTCAAGATTGATTATTGCAAAAACTATTTGGAGTTCTACTCTTCACCTAGCCATAGACCTTATTGCTCCATATATTTCAAAAACAAGTCGTGCATAAGGCATCAATCCATTACTATGTTGTCTCTTCTTAGCCTTGTCCTCAATTACACAAGAAAAAGTGATGTCATATTCTCCTTCTTCTCCCTCCTTATATGGAATACATTGATGGTAAGGAACCCAACACCTATGGTACACATATCATTATATAATTATTCCTTTGTCTTAAAATTTTCCATTCACATAAACCTACATTTTATATATATATTTTTTATAGAAACAGATAGTGGATATATTAGAAACTTGGCCTTAATGCCAAAAAGCATATTACAAAAGGTGAGCCTAATTCCACGAGCACCACACAACCTTTCAAGGCCCTGGCATTTATGATTAGCTCACATCTCTTTTTAGTTGCTACTATGTGGTCAATTTCAGAAATTTTCACAAGTTTGTGGATACATACATACTGATTTAACAATAGGTAGTAAAACATGAGAACTCTCTATGTTAAGGAATTGGTTCCCATGTTTCCTATATGCCTCTGAGAAAAGCTCTAGCTGTAAGAAGGGTTGATTTTTTGGCTTCATTGTCTCCCTCCTTATTATTAGCTCTCACCACGTGGTAGAAATTCAATTTCTGGAATGAGTCTCCAAGATTTGTTATTCTGAAGATCAGCCTTGCAAGCCTTAGTTTTGCTGGCTTAGAATGTGTCACTATAGTGTTAATGATAAACTTAGAATCCCCAATTTCATTAGCCTCCCTGATGCTCAACACTTTCAAAATCTTGAGACCTTGGAAAAGAGTTAAAGCCTAAGCTAGAATGCTAGAAGTGACACCCAAACCCCAGGTGAAACTATGGATCCTTATGCCATCTGGATTCAATATGACACCTCCAACATCAGCTCTTCCAGGATTTTCCTTTACAGCCCCATCAAAAAATATAGAGTGTCTCGGATGATTTGTAATCCATCCCTGGAACTCTTTTGCTGTAGCCCTTATTTGCCAATCTTTGGGGAGCGAGATATTGCTTGCAATTTTTCTAAACTGAAGATCGAGAGAAGAGCCCCACTTTATATCTTGTTGGCTTAGATTTAGATCGTCTTTATGATCTCTTAGGCATTCTTTCAACTGGCATTTAATCTTAACTACCAAAAGCTGGGCATCCTGTTCGTAATTTCTGAATATCCTTTTATTTCACTCAAGCCAAACCTACCAACATATTATTTTAGGGAGAGTAGACCAAGCAGCTCTGATAGTTTCTTTTCTTGAGAGGGACCAGGATACCTTTGCAGCGATTCAGAAAAAATTTCACTAATGGAGGAAGGCAAAGCAAAGCTGGAGCTCAAAGTTCCTAGCAGCTCAGTCCAAATATGCCTTGGGAAAGTCCATTCAAGCATCAGGTGAGTTACACTTTCTTGGTTTTCCTTACGAAGGCTGCACCTTGAAGGGCCATGGAAACCTTGCTTCTGAAGATTATCATCAGTCAAAATTTTGGAGTGGCATACCAGCTAATTGAAGAAGTTGATTTTTTTCAAGGAGGGATAATGCCATATACCTTTCCACGGCTCTAGGTTGATGGCCACATGAGGGCGCTCGCACAGCTTGCGCAACGCATACGCTTGAGTCACAATTTCGAGCCAGCATTGGAGCCAAGTCGTTGAGCTCGGATAACAGTATCTCGCACTCCAGAAACAACTATGGGGGCATTTGGAGATTCCATCCAGCTCAGTGTGAATCCTGCCAGACGAAAATGACCCACAGGGAATGCATTCCAGCCTCACTCATCCATTTGTGCAACGCTTGAAGTGAGTGACAATCTACCAATGGCTCATTATTCATTATCCTATCTGTCCAAAGGTTAATCCTTTCTCCATTACCAGGAACCAAATAGGAATGAGCATTAATGGAAGGGAAGGCTTTGATAAAGAGCTTCGGAAAGGGCGTATTTGGATGCGTTAGAGGATGATCCAGGTAGTGGGAGCACTGGCCTTTGAAATAATTTTTCCAAAGTGCTAATTGTGCCCAACCAGGGTTAGGTGCAATAATTCTCCAGATTAATTTAGCTGCCATTGCAATATAATGGTTGCCAAGATTTTTGAAATTCAAGCCTCCTTCCAATAGCAGTTTGGAGATGGATTCCTAGTTGACTAGCGAAATCTTTTTCTCATTCTGCTTGCCCCCTTTCCAATTTTTTTTTTTTATGATCTCCTCCATTTTTCTGAGAATGCCAGTGGGAGCAAGAAGGACATAAAACTGATATAAGGGAAGGCTGTTAAGAATAGATTTGATGAGAACAAACTTATGAGCAATGTTAAGCCAAGAAAAGCCCCAAGCAAGCAACTTGTTCTTGAATTTCTCCAATTGGGGGAGCCAATCTCTACTGTAGGCTCTTTCGAGAAAAGCATGGAGGCCCAAATACTTGAAGGAAGTCCAATTTGAGGACGCCGCAAAACCAAAGGATCTGGAAATGGAGTTGAGCAAGCTGGGAGTGGTGTTCCAGCAATAGATATGGCATTTTCCATTGTTTAGACTACTTCTTGAGACCATACAAAACTCGTCCAAAGCTCCTTTAAATCTGGAGGCCATGAGCATAGATGCAGCTCACAATAACAAGGTGTCATCTGCAAAGAGGGCATGATTTATGTTTTTAGCGCCTCTTGCTATGGAGAGCCCAGCAATTTCTCGATCCGTCATTTTTTTGTCTAAATAAAAACTGAGGACTGAGGCTTGAAGAACAAATAGAAGTGGAAGAGAGGGCACCCCTGCCTGAGCCCTCTCGTGGATTTGAAAAAATCAACAGCTCTGCCATTTACTAATGGGGCAATCCAAGGCTTCGAAATGCAAGCTTAAATCCAATTTATAAATCTCGCACCAAATCCAAGCTTATGTAAGAATTTCAGTAGAAAAATATGCCTAACTCAATTCAATGCATGTGGTAAATCAAGTTTGACAGCCATACCTTTTTCATTGCGACTCAAACTTGAGTGAATTGCCTCTTGGACCATAATGAAATTATCCACAATCTATCTACATTGAATGAGGCCTCCTTGGCTTTCAAGAATATTTTTGGGGAGGATGATCTTCAATCTATTAGCGATTACCATGGTAATCAATTTTTAACCAATATTACAAAGTGAAATTGGACGAAACCTGTTGAAAGAGTTGGCTCCTTTTTCTTTGGGGATGAGAGCAAGAAAATCAGAGTTTGTGTTGTCTCTGATTTCTAGCAAACTTGGGACTTTAGAACCATTTTGTAAAGATCTTTTTCCACAATCAACCATTTAATTTGGAGGAATCTGGCTGGGAATCCATCCGGCCCAGGGGCTTTGTTTGGATTGATGGCAAAGAGGACATCCTTGACTTCATTCTTGGTGACCTTAGCCTCAAGGAGATGGTTCACTTCAACAGTAATCAAGGAGGGGACCACGTCCATCATATTAAAGTTTTGATCTAGATTTATATGTTCACTGTACCGGCTTTTATAGTGAAGGGAGGCTTCTTTTTTGATGTTTGCATTATCCTTGTGAATGGTAGCGCCATCTTTGATTTCGGAAATGTACTTGGTACATTTGCTTCCTTGAGATTGTTTGTGAAAGAAGGAAGAGTTCCTGTCCCCTGCTTTAAGCCACAAACTACGTGACTTAAGCCTCCAGTCTTCTTCCTTAGATAGACAAGCCTTGTGATAGTTTTGCTGGAGTTGGGCTTCTTTATCTACAATCTCTTTCGTTATGTTCGTTGTTTCAGCTTGGACATAATGAATTTCCACTGTGCTTTGAATTTTTTTTCCTTTTGTTGGCTAGATTGGGTAGAGATTTGGCCCAAATTTTCAAAGCCCTTTTCACTCTTCTAAGCCTCTCCGCCCAGATGAAAAAGGGGGAGCCTTTGACCAGCTACAACCAAATGCCCTTAATTATTTGCATGAAGTCAGATTTCTTAGCCCAGAGTGGGATAAATATGAACGAAATCTGTCCAACCTAGTAGCAATGTGACTAGGGCCAACTCTTTTATTAGTCCAAGTGTACTTGCCATAGACTAGCTTGATGTCTAGCAGATCCTAGTACTACGTAAGGTACTCTACCCATTCACTTGCTAGGTCGTGAATAATGATGCCTCCTCTCTCATCTGCTGACAGGAGAGTGAGATTTAGATCTCTAGCAATGATGGTATTCTCAAGATTAATGAGGTCTGCTTGATTTCTTATGGATTCCCAGCAAACCTTTTTTCCCTAGCGTTCACAGGGACATACATGTAGAAGAGACTAAAAATCTCTTTTGAGTCGAAATGCTGCAATTTTAAAAACAACTAGGGAGTGTTGAGGGTCTCAGAAATGACTGCGAATTTTCTAGCATTCCATAGGGTGCCCAACCCACTGGAAGCCCCTCGGGCTGAGACTGCATTCACCTCACATTTATTCCATATTTTCTTACTTACCTGAAGGAAGACGAAGTCCTGCAGTTTGGTCTCCTGGATGAGAAGTATGTCAGGAGCTTCTATCCTTTATCTTAAATTTTGTAATAATCAAGATAATAATTAATTAGTAAAATTTATAGTTGTTACAAATTTCAAATTTATGAATGGAATGTCAAGAAAAGGTATCATGTAGATATTGAAAATTCCATGTCTTAAATCAATATAGAATTTGCATATCTTTGAAAATTGCACCACTAAAAGTGGCACCAATGCTCGTTTTTCACATACCAAACAAGATTTTAGAAGGAGACCAAAATGTGAGATGAACACCACCAGCGTAGAACTTCAATTTGGAAATTCCAAAAGCCAAACATTCCCATTCAATAAGAAAATGATAAATAGGAAATGTAGGTGAAAATTTTGAAACGAATAACCACTTGGTTCTTTCTCATATAACTTTTCTTAATGAATTAAAATAGTGTATTGCTCTATAGAAAAGTATGAGCTCGGAAATGTTCCATGATAATTGCATATTCCTTGGGCTTGGATTACAAGGTATAGTCCAACATTCATTCTAAACTAAGTATGATCATCAATAACCACTTGGTGAGTGCTAGTAGTCAACCAGTAAACCAACCACACTAGAATTTGAAACCGAGTAGGTCAAAATGAAAATTAAGTATGTTAACACAAGAGTCCAATAAGAAATTGAATATGGTTACTCGTGCCTACTAGGGAGATATTTCCATTAAAGGAAATCATAACACAAGCAACAATACAACAAAGTATAAGTGATCTGAATGATGACGTTACCAAATATGTAAGTGAAGGACTGGGAAATATGTAAGTGATTATGGGAATTATAGATCTCGAGGAAAGCATGATGATGTTATGAGAGAGGGAAATATCATTATGGAGGGATGGGTTTAGTTTCTAAAAGGGTCTTAACTCAATCTACCTAGTTGTATGTGTTGCTTATCTCAGATAAAGTGGGATTGGTTAAACTCAGCTTATCAAGTTCATGAGGGTAGGAGAGGGAGGCGAAATAGGGATGGGAAGCTTAGCAATCCTCCACAAGGAAAATATATTCTTGCATGTAAATATAAATGGAATGATAGGGGGGTAGTTTGTTGCAAATCAAGGGTGAATTGTGCCTCCCTCAATGCACATAATGAGACTGTGTTTAAGATTCGCCATTATGAAGCTATGATAACACTAGAGTGTAAGCACAAGAGAGAAGCTAAACATAATGTGGGTTGAGAAGAGGGCCAAGAAGGCCCTTTCTGGTTCTTCCTCTTTTAGATTAGATACACAAGGTTTAAGAGTGTCTATAAGGTAGCAGTAAGGATGAGATGGATTGTCAAGCATATGTTGCAAGGTTTCTATTGTACTACCATGATGGAAAAAAATGATCTAATGGATAAAACGAATCCCTGCTTTCAAATAAAATTTCAATGTTGAGGAGCAACTTGGGAGGGATAGTTGATGTTTCCCTAAGCTAGGTCAACTTCTTGCAATGGATTAAAGATCAACTTATGCTGCAAATTCTCATGGGGAATATGATTATGCAATAAATGCACATGAAAAATTGGAAGTCAAAGTCTAGGACTCATTACAAAGAAGCGTTCAAACAGTCACCACTAATTTTTGAGTGGGATCTAAAATTTGACTTTCTGACAATTGAATGAAGTTGGAACCACTCTAAAACAACTCGAAACAATTAATGTTAGTATTAAAAATTTAATTAAAAGAAATGTCAACTTTTGCTTTAACTTTAAAAAGTAAATATTACCATTAATTACTAGGGTTAGGTTTCGTAGGGACCTAGGGTTAAGATATTTTTTTTCCTTTTAGTTATTTTTATTATTAAATTAATATTAGGTTCTCACTAGCTATGTTGGACCACATTCTTCAAAATTGGTTAGTTTTGTAGAGAACTAGTTACTTTGGTGTTTTAAGGTCAGTTCAATACAAGACCAACCTTCACAAATATGAACCACCAAACTAGAATACTACAACTCTAAAACCATTGGGACCAACCAATTCCACTAATTCTAGGCTAGCTCGAATAAGAGTGTGCCCTTCTCATATTCCTCTTAAGTTGTTTTGCTGGATCCTTTTAGGAATGGTTTTTTGGAGAGTGCCATAAATTGTTAGACTATTGTGAGCACCTAAGACCATAAGTAGTTAAGCCTTGAAAACCAAAAAATTTCAAGGAACTAGTACAGAAATCCCAAAACATATTTAGTGAGGACATGCATCCAACGAACTCTTATAGACCTCCTAGGATACTTAGTGAGGATGTGCATGACCGAAAAGCATCAGAAAATATTATCCACCCTCAAAATCCCTACCCAAAACATTTATGTGTGGTACAAAATATATTGTTGGTAGGCTATTAATGCTACCAACAATCATTCCCTCTCCAATTTCGCATGAAGCTCCTACTCAAGCTACCTCCTCCACTATGGTTATAGTAAGTTCTTGCAACTCTGTGAGCTACAAGAAATTAAAACTGCCTTGGAATCTCCACCAATATTAGGGAACTTGACTTCTCTGCATGCCCCAACTATTTTTGTTTGATTGATTAATTAATTGGATGATCATTGAGTTTGACTGAAGTACCACTGCTTAAATGACCTTCAACTAGTTCCTCGAAAAGTTAGAACTAGTTTAATTGACAACAACCTAAAATAATTGACCTTTATTGCTACAAATTAGGAATTGCATATGCAGAAATGAACTCTAACTCCCCCAACTCAAATTTACTAAGTAAACTAGGTGACACAAGCCATGTAACACAAGTTAACATCATCCAAGTTGTCCGTTGATGTGGAAATTTCATTTTTTTTCAATTTAATCAAGGAAAAATCAAATTGATAATTTCTTGTTGCATTTTTCAACACATAGTTCACTGGAATGTATTACTTTCACTATGAAGTTGGCATAGTGAACATGTTAAGTTCATAAGCTTTTGGGTTGATTAGGTTCTATGTGTTGTGTATATAAAGAATAGGTGTCCATCTCTTGCTATTAGAAATAAGACTCCCTATGAAATGTCGTATGGCCACATTCCTTCAGTAAGGCATCTCATGGTTTTCGGTTTGTCATGCTATGACTTCATACCTAAGGAACAAATAAAAAAACTCAGCGAAAGTAGTTCCAAATGTATCTTTTTTGGCTACTCATACCTCCAAAGCATACGATCTCTATGATGAAGTGAATAAGAAGTTTATAATATCTAGAGATGTGATCATTCCTCTCTTCCAAGATTGACAATGTTGTTGAGTGGAAGCTTAATCTTTTGGATAGATTCAAACATACGAAGTATTTTTAAGAGTTTGATAATGAGATTCCACATATCCTTTTCTGAGCTCTATGCTTTCTATGAAGAGCCTTGAAGGAATCAGGTTGAAGGAAATTCCTTCCCTTGCTTTGTGAGGAAAGAGCTAAGAGACTATTGGTAGCAGGTAGCCAAATCTAACAAGCAGTGAAGGTATATGCTAGATACAAAGAAAGGATTAATGCAAAGGAGTCATGCAAAGGATTGTACTGACTATATACATATCATCAAACATCTCTCATCCCATATAGGATGCCTTGCATCGTGCATGGTTAGTCATAAGATCATGTTGGTCACAACCTTTGTAGCTTAAATAAACAAGTGGTAATACTCTTAATCTTCTAAGCTATGTAATAAACAAGGGAAAGGGAGAAAGACATGTAGATAAAACACATGGAACAACCTTCAAATCTTGCAACCATTTATGTCATTGAAGATACAATGATACAACAATGATAAGAAAACTTTTAAGCTACAATAAGAGGTGTATTTGAAAAGATGTGCTTTGTTTTCCATACCTAACCTCCAAAGGGTTATGCATCAGATGGAGTATTCATGTGGTCCTGATATTCTATCATACCTTGGGTTCCTTGGTCTACTTATTTTTCTCCTCAACTCCTTGACAGTCATCTATCATGTCATCTTTCTTCGTGGCCCCTGAGAGACATAATTGTGTAGTTTCAGTGAGCATTGACTGTTGCAGGATGAGGCCCAAGGAGGACACATTTACACAGTTTTAGGATGCAAGGAACTACTATGGGATGAGGCCCTAGGAAGACACAACTAGGCAATTTTAGGATGCAAGGAAGACTGGGTAGTCAAGGGACAAAATTGCACAGTTTCTAGAGACAGTGGGTTCTGGCTAAGGGAAGGACATTGGAGGAAACCAATGCATAGTTTTGAATGTTAAGGGAGGTTGGGATTTTTACATATTGCATGGTTGCAACAGGCAAGGGAAAATCCTCAGGTTACTGTGCAGTTCAGGAAAGTTGGATGAGGCTAGGTTGCTAAGGAACAATGAAACTTGGCTAAGTGTGGAATTAGTGGAACTGATGTGAACAGTGATTAAACTAGACTACGATTACACACATTAAACTGTAGTGATACAACATAGACTTTCCAGAACATGTAACACATACTTCGCTTAATGCAACAACCTTTGTGGAAGCTTACGGCAAGTGTCGCTCCGATGATAGACTTTGGGAGGATAAAGGTAACACTTGTGTAAGAGTGTGTGAAATGAGTGTGAACAATGTCTATGAAGTGAGGACAACCCATTCTCATAAATATTTCCCATTGAAGCAAAAAAAATCTCCCTTTACATGAGAAGCGATAACCTGCATGCCCAAATATGACACATTCTATGTAAAGATAAAAGCATGAATGACTCTTAAGATCTAAAATGGGAGGTTGATATCATCAACTTACCAATCAGTGACTAATGAACGATCGATCACAGTATGCATAGTAGGCTTTGAAATTTAAGTGTAGGCCAAAATTTTGGAGGGTGTTGCAGCCGCTACAACAGAGCATTCACCTTCTTGCTAGCTTACTTTTCAACTAGTGTCTTGAATTCTATGAACTTGGAGAATGTCTCATCTTTCTTCCACATGAAGAAGGTACAACATTTCCATGAGAATTCATCAAGAAAAATGACAAAATATTTGTGTCTGACAGTGTAGGTTGTCGGGAAAGGCCCATAAACATCATAGTGGATCATTTCTAGGACTGCATGTGCTTTGTTTTCCTGATCATTGAATGTGGAGTTTATGTACTTCCACAACATACATCCTTTGCATACATCCTACTACTTAAGTGCTCCTTTAGGGAGGCGAGTGGTTATTTGTTGTATAATATTGAAGGTACCATTGTGCAAATGACCAAGTATTTTGTGCCAAAGTTCATCGACATCACGACCCACACTTTCTCCGCCTTAGTGCTTAATGTAGCATGGTCTTCCACATCTCTCTTATACAGGTTCTTCACACGAACCTCAATCTGCTTCACCTATCCCGTGGCTATGTGTCTTAGGAATGCTTTTCCTTTGTTGAATATCACTTCACAACCATGGTAAAACAACCACTTGGTGAATGCTCCTAGATGGACCCCTAATGCTTTACCTTTACCTTTCTTTACTAGCACCTCGTATTGAGAATTTGAATACAAAATATTTGTTTTCTCTTAAAAAATTGTCTTAAAATCCCCCTCCATATAGTAGTGCCGAATGCAACGATAAGCAAGTTGTCTTTAATCGTATCAGTATATATGAAAGGGATAGAAAAGGATGGATGTCTGAGAAAATTTGTCATTAAAAGTTGTTGCATTCTTCTTAGTCGACTACCCCTACAAAAAAAAGAACCCAACAAATCTTTGTCTTTATATAAGATAATGTGAATGGTAAGTACAATAACAACCTTGATATGGGTGTAAGACAGTAGTTCCCTGTAAGCTCGCAGACTTAGGGTGCATTGTCATAGTCAATTTTGTAGTTGTTAGATAATAATGTCATAAATTGATCTGTTTGTGTCTTAATTGTTAATTGTATTAAACAGTTTTCATCTAAGGTTTCCATTGTCTTAAATATAAAGTTTTCCCTCAAACTGTTTTGTCTTAAATATAAATTTTTGTGTTTAAATGTTTGTGTGAAACTACTTTTGTCTTAAATATAAAGTTTTGTCTCAAAATATTTTTGTCTTAAATTAATTTTTTTCTTAAATATAATGTTTTGTCTTAATATATTTTTGTCTCAAACTTCTTTTGTCTTAAAATATTTATTTATTTTTATTTTTTATTTTTTCTTAAACTATGTTCGTGTTAAATACAAAATTTTGTCTTCAAATATTTTTGTCTCAAACACTTTTGTGTCTAAAGTTTATATTTAAGACAATTCAATTGATATTAAATTTTAATGTAAAATAACTAAAATAAAAAGTGATTTTTTAAGACAAAATATTTCTTTTGTCTTAAAAAATTGTCTTAAAATTTCCCTTGGTGTAGTAGTGTATCAGGTTTGGTTTCCACTTCAATTAATAAATGCTTACAATTTAATTACATTCCAATAATTAGGTAAATCTTGTTATATAACTAGGGGGGATAATATGGGGTACCAAGGGAGGTACCCAAGGTAATAATGTAATAATGGGATGGGCCATAGTAATAAATAAGGTGGTTAACCCATATCATTTAAGGGACCACAAGTAGTTAGTAATAATGTAATGGGCCCCTGGTATTAGTGGAGGGTATGAGGGAACCATGGTAATGATCCATGGTATTACATGTATGAGGCCTATATAGAGGCTAAAGACTCCACATGGAGGATGTCAAGGAATAATCAAATATTATTGTATGTACAAGCATATGGCTTGTGGAGTGTTCTCCTTCCTTAATGAGTGAATGTATGGTGTTGCCCTACCTTAAGGGTTTGATAATAAAGAAGCATTTCTATCTTATTTCTTGGGTGTCTTTCTATTGTCTTATATTTTCATATCATAGTTATATCAAGTGGTATCAGAGCACTTTCTTGGGCAAAAAAGTGGAGAATTTTATCCATTCGGGGGCGGCAAGTTTGTAGATCAGATCTGTACCTTTTGGTGCAAGATTTACAAAATATAATTGCAGATCTAGATTCCATGTGAAAAATTACCCGATTTCAAAAAAAAAATCGGTCGAATCGGAGTTCGGATGAAGGAGATATTGTTGATTTAAAAATTAGTGGGGTTGTAGACTCCACATGGAGGATGTCAAGGAATAGTCAAGGATTATTGTATGTAAAAGCATATGGCTTGTGGAGTGTTCTCCTTCCTTAAGGAGTGAATGTATGGTGTTGCCCTACCTTAAGGGTTTGATAATAAAGAAGCATTTCTATCTTATTTCTTGGGTTTATTTCTATTGTCTTATATTTTCATATCAGAGTTATATCAAGTGGTATCAGAGGACTTTCTTGGGAAAAAAAGTGGAGAATTTTATCCATTCGGGGGCGGCGAGTTTGCAAATCAGATCTGTACATTTTGCCCAAGAAAGTGCTCTAATACCACTTGATATAACTCTGATATGAAAATATAAGACAATAGAAATAAACCCAAGAAATAAGATAGAAATGCTTCTTTACTATCAAACCCTTAAGGTAGGGCAACACCATACATTCACTCCTTAAGGAAGGAGAACACTCCACAAGCCATATGCTTGTACATACAATAATCCTTGACATCCTCCATGTGGAGTCTCTAGCCTCTATATAGGCCTCGTACATGCAATACCATGGATCATTACCATGGTTCCCTCGTACCCTCCACTAATACCATGGGCCCATTACATTATTACTAACTACTTGTGGTCCCTTACATGATATGGGTTAACCACCTTATTTATTACTATGGCCCATCCCATTATTACATTATTATCTTGGGTACCTCCCTTGGTACCCCATATTATCCCCCCTAGGTATATAACAAATCTGCATAATGAAATACATTTGCGCACCGATGGAAATCCTAGACCTTCTTTGTGCACAAGAAAAAATACTTGAAATAGTGCCACTTTAAATCCTGCACACCATAGTTCAAGTCGTTGCCTAGGTTGATATCACCACAGACTACAAACGTCCAGAGTAGCACAGACAGGAGAGATTTCAAATCTCAAACCACAGAAGGTTCAAATGACAGTCGACTACACTCTGTAGAGGTTGAAATATCTATTAATATCATTAAATATATAGTTATACCTCATTCCTATTTTTATAAACCAATATTTGCAATTATATTTCTGATTAATAATTAAACTAGCTTAGATTTATTAACTACATATCTACCAAGTACATAAAGATTGAATCTCATGAGACATAAATATATATTAAAGTGAAAATATGTTTATTCCTCTTGGCACTCTTAACTCAGGATCTACCAAGATCTAAGTGGGATCAAATCTCTTGACATACAAACCTCTTTTTATAATATTTGATCCCTTAGGAGCTTGGTAGAACCAAAGTTAAGATAGATCCACTCTAGTTTAATAGAATCGTACTAACTTTTGATTATTTTTCAATTCTCCATTTTGTACAAAGTTAAGAGAGACTTAAAATTTTATATTATAATTCACTTTATCAAACTCATGTTTTAATTACATAATTTGTAAAAAATGGGATAAATAAAATTCTTTTTTTAAAGTTAATTAATCATTTTTGAAAATAACATTTAGATAAAAAATTTATAGTTCTATGTTGGTTTGTTACTAGAGAAAGACAAACCAAACATAAAATTGTAGTTTGAAAAAGCCTATAAAAATAATTGTCTATGTTTCTAACAGAACAAAGAAACCGATTTGCAAACATTGGGGCATGTTGTCATTGCTACAACACCCTCAAAAATTTCAATACATTTGAATTTTAGAGTGAAGGTCATTGTCGTATCAAGTGTTGCCTTGGCCACCAAGTGTTGTTTCATGTTGCTTTATATGTTTTAAGTGTTCCTCAATGTTGTCAAGTCTCATCACATTGATTATAACATCTCCAAGTACATTCCATGGTCGTAACATCTTTACTGTCCTAAAACAACACTTTTGGGTCAAAGTCAAACACACTTCACTCGTTGTGCTTCAGGAATTTGTATAAAGTGGGGTTTTGATGTTTATTCATTGTTGATTATGCTTTCATAATTTTTCGTTATGACTTGGTATGTGTCTCACATGGTTTTATGTCTATAAATCATCTTGTCTACTTCTCTCCCCATATCTCAATTGTAGGCAAATTTTTAGTTCAAAGTGAACCCACTAAGGATAAATGTGCACGCACCTTCAAACCCTTGATGGGAAATTCTTCATTGTTCAGAAGTGTAGCTTGCACCATCCAAGAATGAAAAGTGCACTCCTCAATCCTGATTCCCCTACCCTGTTACAAACTGCACCCTCTAAAAATGAATATGTCTTGCTTGAGCACACTCCTTCGACTCGAGGAAGTGTGCCTTCCTTGAGTGCATTGGTGCACCCTTAAGACCCAGAGTTCAATCCTTAATATTTCCCCAATGAGCAAAAATTCTTACCCTTTAGCTCCCAAGAGTACACCATGTGCCCTCCCTGAGGCCTCTTTAGTGCATGGGCACACCCCAAAGGCATGAAGCCTCAACCTTCAACTTTCGGGAGTGTGCCTTGTGGCCTCCCTCTCTCCATTTAACACACAATGCAATTGGATAGCCTAAAGCTCTCCACTTTGTTATTTGAACTTTTTCCATGGAACTTCCTTGATGTTCTTCTTCCTTTGGGCACATGAGCACATGCCAAAGCCCCAAAGCCTTTCCTCTTCAGCCCTTCATCGTTTCAAAATGTGCCCTTGCACCTAGAAGCTCGTTTGACCCATTTGAGTGCACCAAAAAGTATTGAAGAGAAAATGTTTATAGATCATGGTAGAATAGGATATTTTCAATTGGATAGTTCCTCATCATGAGTGGTTACAAATACAGGTATTCTAGAAACACTACAACAATAACACACAAGGAAGATTGGGCAAAGAGAAAAAGTAAAAGGGAGCATGGAAAGAACAAAGAACATACTTGAATATTGATTATTGAAGCACCTTAAAGTCTATAAGATTGAAGACACTATGGAGGTATCAGAAGATCAATAAAAATGAAGACAATGTGGCAACCATATCACCACTAAAAAAAGACCACATCATCAACCACTATTGGTCCCAGTCATCAATGATAATGACATGTCAAGTCTCATCATATGATGATGTGGAAGTCATGATGTATTGTTGTAATTGTAAAGACAAATAGGTGGAAGTCCATCAGTCATTAATGGACAAAAGAAACATGGAACTCTAAAACACATGTAATATCAGAAGTCATATGTAATTCCAAAAGTCATTTGGAACGCAAAAGTTCGTAGAAGTCGAAAGGTCTTTATAAATTGGAAAGTCAAGAGTCATGATGATGTGAAAAGTCATTCCTCAAGTAATAAATAGATATTCATTCCTCAAGTAATGGTCTTATAACCTTCGCTTCTCCCAAAACGCATTAGATAGACAAAGTTAGTACTTTTGGGGATCAAGTAGTGGGTCTAATTCTCCACTATTTGAGCAACTGATGTTCATTGTACTTATGTATCTCAGTACTTTTTCTTAATATTGAAGCCTTCCTCACCAACACGTTTTCACATATGGATCATGAATGTTTGTAAGACTATTCTTTGGATGTTTATGGTTCATGTTTGCTTTCATTAATACTCGATGAGTCCAACTATTTTGGTTACTTCAGTGCTCCTTGTCGGAAATGTGTTGTTATGTTTATAATTATCATCGCATGTTTCTGAACCCTTTCTCTTGATGTTAGACGACATTTTCTCTTTCACGTGTGTCTCCATTATGGAAGTTTATTACTTCTCTCTTAGAGGCTCCCTTAAATTTCCCTCCTTAATAGAAGAACGCCAATACATCAACAATTTAACTTTCACAAGGCATGCTAGCTTTCTCATTAGAATGGTCAATTGCGCTTCTCTCTCATGCTGATAGTTACATCGAAGGCATATCTATAAGTACATAGAAATTGGGTCGGATTTCGGATGGGACTCCTACACCAAATTATGTGAGGTCTAGCTGGGACCTTATATCGACGAAATCCCCTATATGTTGATTGTATTGAGTGTCATCAAAATTCTGGCACTAGAAGGAGGGAAGCTATTTTTCTATAGCTGATAAATCTACATGGCCAAATCATTATTCTTCTAGAGAAGGTAGTAACATTTGGAACACTACTTCAATTCCTGAAGTATTAGGATATTCTCATCCTATCCCGAAAATGAACTTGCAAATTTATGAACATATCCGGGAAATTCATCCATACAGTTGTTATTTCCTATGACCTCTTCAAATAATTAGAGGGTGAATATTCCTTAGATTTTGTTGAGGAGGAAGAATGCAAAGACGAGAAAATGACATGAAAGAATTTGGATTAGATGGGTCAATGGTCTCTTTCTCTTCTGAGCACTTAGCATAGGATTTCGAGACATTTGGCAAAGGTTCTCTCAAAATATTATCCAAATAAGAAAATGAAGGAAGAAGACCATCTCCACGAATTTTACCTAAATTTATGAATGATGGAGGTGAGATATGATTATGTGGCATGGAATATTTTCCCATATACATTAGAAGGCAAAGGAGAATCATGGTACCTTAGTCTACCCATAAATTCAATCCGAACTTGGAGGGAATTTAAAGAGCTATTTATTGAGAGTTTGTTGATGACAAGAGCCCACTATGCTACTTCAAGTGGCCAAATTCATGAAGATGCGGGAAAGAGAAAGTGAAGGATTTTAATCATAAATTCAATTGTGTATTGAACAAATGTCCTTGAGACACGCAATCACATGATTCATTTTACACTTTCATTTCCCACCTATATTTCCCAATTTGTAAAGAGAGTTGCAAAGGCAACCTTGGCATTAGATTTTGTACAAGTTATTCTCACTGAGAAGGGCATCTACACGATTGGGGTCATTACAAATGATGAAGGATATAAAGACTCGAAGGAGGCTACTAGGAATTCACAACATTCTTCCATTAAGGCTAAAGAGAAGGAATCATGAGACATCAAAATTTTGACTAGGATGATGAAGATGCTCACTAATGAAATTTCACAACTAAAGAAAATGTCAAGTGACACTTCCACTAGCGACAACCCTCCCAAATCCTTCCCTTTTTGAAGGAAAAATAGTAACAACAACAATCAATGTGTCAAGTTTGAGAAAAGCTCAAATTTTTTTGATGAACATAGAAATAATTAGAATGTACAATTATTTTTCTTTCCATCAGGAATATCACTTAGAAAAGACACCCCCTCAATGGAGCCACAACGTGAATTCTTTGGTTGTACACATCATAGATACTGTATTGGAAGATGAGAAAATAGAATAAAGAAAGGAAACATAAGAACCTAAAGTGGCTAAAGAAAGAAAAAGTGTTGGACATGTAGTGAATGCATATCATTGTATTTATAATATTGATAAGAAGGATGTTGAAGAACCACCATAGAATGAGTCCCCTCCTCAGATGAAAAATGGTAGATACAGTTTAAGGAGTAAAGGGCCTATATCTCGACACAAATTGACTAGACAAAATTTGAAAGAGAAATTGTCGAGAAGAATCTTGCCATGTGTGAATCCTACTAAAAATATAGCGAGTAAGCCTAGAGAGGAAACTAAGTCCAAGAACACTTCATTAAGTAACAAGAGTGAGTCTAACATTTCAGAAGCATCAGATAATGCCACCCCTCTAAATGCTTCGGCACTACCCGTTATATGTGAAATGATTGACTATTACATTATGGAAGATATGAAGAGTATGTGAGCTAGCATTTCCATCTATGAGCTCTCGAAGATCACAGACCAATGTGAACATGTTCTGAAAACCTTTTCACAAGCTTTGATAGGTGATAAATCTTCCTCCTCTGAAAGGGTGTCATGTAACCCTTATGGTCCTCTTCATTCTATAGAAAATTCTTTAACATTAGAAGTTAACTCTCTCTTCCCACTCTTTTTTTTAACATTTAAAATTTTTAATTATAATGTCCATAATTGTTTAATCAACTCTAGCACATTAGTAAATGTAATGCAACTATTTATAGAAACTCAACAGCAGTGCATCGGCAAGGAGACAATTTGGTAGAAATATTTAGATTTCTAATGACTTTATATTAGGATATATATAATTTTGGCAATTCTTAGCAGGGAAAATTTTAAGGATGGACAATTAACTTGAAGTTTAAAAGCATTGGCAAATCTCACTAATCCCAAATATGCAAACTGTAAAAATTTTGTTGATGTATTTATAAAATTATTCAAAGTTATAATTATTTTATATATACTCTTTATATAATCTTGGCGATTTTTAAGGTAAAATAATTTTATATTCTAAAATTTGGGCGAATCATTTTATAAAAATGGAAATTGGCGAATCTGTTTTTTGGAGAAATCATGGAAAATTAGCTCACCTGTGAATATTAGCCCCTAAAATTTTCCATGATTATTAGCATAAAATAATTTCATACGGTAAAATTTCATTGAATGATTTTTAGAATAGATGGAAACTGGTGAATCCTTTTTTTTTTTGAATAAACATGGAAAATTCGCCCTCGTACGATTATAGCCCACACAATTTTGGATGATATAGTGTTATGAGGTATGGAGAAAGACATCCATATTAAAATTTGGTTGAAATTTCTTGATATGAAGATGAATATTGGAGCAAAACCTTAGGGGGAGTAGCCTTTCCTATTGATGTCAAAGGGGTAGAGAATGTAGAGAGGGAAATCCACTGACAAGATCTATGGAGAGAATGCAAAGAGAGAAGGTATTTATAAGAAGTAGATATCAAATTATTACCATCAATAGGAAATGGGGATATTATTGAAAATTCTTTTTATTGATGTCAAATTCTTTCAAATAAAAGAAAAATTTATATATTCAAATAAAATACCTTCACACCCTTTCAATGATATATGGTACACCTTCTATAAATATGGTTTTTGTATTTTTGATACCTCATTTAAACGCCTTATCTTTGTATGCATGTTTAATATAATTATCAAGCTCAAATCAAACCATAATATATAGGGGCACAAATATTATTTTGATACCTCTCCAACAACATATGACATTCTGTCTAACTCTTCATAATTGATGAATTTTTTTTTTTTGAATATTTGTTATACATTCTTCCAACTGCACAAGTCATCCCAGCTAGTGAACAGGTCAACCTAACTAGTGAACAAGTCAACCAAGTCTACACCCTAAAAGCACTATAAATAGGCATGAGAAGGAGAATTTCTATCCACTCTCTCAAGGAAATCCATTTTTTTCTAAGAAACTTGAGTATTTCCAAGTTTCGTAAGTCATTAACCACGTGAAGTGAAGCTGAGTTGAAGTATTTGTGGGAAGGGCTTTTGGCCTAATTTTGGAAGTGATTTTAGCACTCTTTGGGAAGGTTTTTGGGCCTTCTTAGAAGGAAATTTCAAAATATATTACAGGGGCCAAGTTTCAACTCTATTCAAGGTAGGTTTTATCCCTTTTGAAGGAAAAACATCAATCATGTTGAGTTCACCTTTTAGGTTTGTTCTTGGGGCTGAATTCTAGTGCTGGAAGGATGATTTGAAGCCTAGTTTTAAGGTTGAGTCTGAGAACATTGAAGGATAAATACTTTCTATTTTGATGGACATGTTATGGTACATTTAAATTCAGGTTCATATATGTTGTTAAGCCTATTTTCTAGGGCTTTCAAGGATGAGGTGAACTCTAGTCTGTGGCCGAAGTTATAATCTTATTATAGACCAAGTTTAGTTTTTTGATGTGGATGAGCTCTATTAGAGAATTGTTTTAGGGACCTTTAGAGGATGATTCTAGTTTAATAAGGTAGAGTTAAGAGAGCTATTATCTGAAGTAGATGTGATGTTAAGGTGACGACATGACTCAACCCTATTGTGGATAAAGATGCATTAACAAAAGGGTTATTGAGGACAACATGTTGTAAGGTGAGTGTTTAGTGCAATGTTTGATAGTCCATATGAAGAAAAAATTTAATGTTGTAAAGGCTTGCTTTGTCCCAAGTGCGTTAAGAAGCCCTATGTAGCAGAAAATAAATCTACAGTTTTGAATATAATGTTTGAGGTGGGAAGACCTTCTCTTTGGAAATATAATAAGCCTAATCAATGACAACTGAACAATCAATAACAAGAGTTGAGGAGGTTGAAATTCCAAATGAGTATACCTCATTTTGATCAAATATAGAGAACTAAAATATAGGAGATCAATTCTAAAGAGCAATGTCAATAAGGGTATTTGAAGAGTAGAAAGTTAAGGTGTAGATGTCAAGTGGCTATGATTATGCTTGAGGGTGCAAACATGAGTGTTGCATAGTTAAATGGGAACTCATTGAAGAATTTGTTGAAGACTAAAAGTTATTGATGATAGATCCAAGGAAAACTTGAAGACATAGGTTGGTGCCTACTTTTGTGCTATGCTAGGGGTATTGGTGTCTCATCTAGGATGGTGCTCAAATAGGGGAATAAAATCTATTGTAGGTTGGTTCCTAAAAAATTTGTACATTTATGTTTACTTTTTACAGGGAAGTTTACCAAAAAACTTCAAAGAAAATTGTATGTGTTTTGTATGTAAAGATTTGTTTTTCATGATTTTTTTGCACTAAATATTTTAAAAGATAAAAATAGTTAAAAATAATTAAATATTAATTCACCCCCGCCTTTCTCGGTATTTCCAACACTAGATACATGATTTCCCCCTTGAATTGTGCCATGTGGTGCACTATAATCCAATTTGGCATGTGCATAGTAAATGTAACTTATCTCAAGTGATATGGTTCATGAATTGTGTCCCAAGTACCATGGGTTCAAGTCTCCGGAGACATTTGGCCTGTGTGGAATTTATGAAATTTTTCTAGTAATGGTGGAATAGTGGGGGCCATTTCTACAATGTTACCAATTGTGCCTAGAGGAATGTAGTCATTGCTTATAAAAAAATTCAATATAAGATTGAGCTTGATACATCATATACCAGTTCTACCTTCCTAGATAATGATCAAGTACAACGTATGAAAGTCATGTATAGAAGTGGTTCCATAGGATTACTAGTTAATCATTCTTCATGATTATATTGATGTTAGGCCTTGGAGTATAATAGGTTCCCAGTCTATATGAGGTATTAGTGGTATGATTAATTTCAAGCTAGTACATGAAAATAGTTCAGTTGAACGGAGGATAATGGACTTTCCTGAATGGAAATATTATTCCATTGTTCTTGCTTGAGAAAATCAAGTATTGGTTGTAGGCTAAATCTGTGGACTGAATGATGAGTTTTGAGTAGGGCGAATCGAGAATTCTATGAGAGAAAAAATTGATCTTTGGAGTTTGGTACAAGAAGATCATGTGATATTACTTGTGATTGAAACATCATAGATAGTGAATGTACAAACACTATAGAAATAGTGGATATCGGATGGAGAAATAATGACATAGGTTAGATGATGGTAGAGAATCACAAGTATAAATTTGTGAGTTTAATAAAATCGACTCTTGGTCATGGTGCTATGTGAGCCACACCATGTACTTTTAAGCAAGTCTATGTCATCCTTAACTTGATGTCATGGTCCTTAAAAATTTGTAGTGCCTAGTATATCTATGAGTTGGAGTGTGTTTTATGTCTTGTATCTATGTAACATAGAAAGGAAATATTTCTGCGAGACCTAGAGAATCACACATACCCCTTTATCGTGTGATCGTAATAATGACTTGATATTCTACTTTAGTTTGACAACCTTCGTTAGAGATTTATTTAACACTTGGATGACTAGGCCATATGTTGGTTGGATACTCTTTGAGTGGATCATATTGTTGGTTTTAGAGTATGGGGGTGAAGTTTTAAATTCAGGGGGATTTCATCAATGGATTAAAAGAACCATGTACACAAAGGAACATCCTACTAGACTAGCAGGTGCAATACTTAGTTACGCATTCATTCAAATGGATAGTTGCTTCTTTAAATTGACGTCAATAGTTTGGTGATGTTTCCATGATCAAGGTAAAGGTGAAAGTGCCAAGATAAAATAATAATAGAATTTGATATTGTGAAGGTTCTTCCATTTCTATTGGAGCATGTGCTAAAGTGAATATGCAGTTGAAGAGATTGAAAGAATAAATATTAATATAAGTTGTCATTAAGGGGGCTTTTGGAGTATATAACCTTTGTTTTTCTTATGCATGTGTGATCATATTTTAATATTAATTTTATTCGTCATTATTGGGTAGAGTTCTAGTCTCTAAGAAGAGTTTGTTCCTAGTATTCAAGAAGTTCTTGAAGCCTAGATGGTTTGATATATTCTCTTCAACTAATTACCTTCTTAGTTTTATGTGAGTTTGAGATATTCCCTCCACTGAAACATTGAGTTTCCAAGCCAACTTTCCTATGTTAACGTGAATCTCATTGAAGTTATATATATATATAACATCATTTGATTAATGTACAACTCTAAACACATTTTAATGTGTACGGTAAAATTTTCTCTCTAACTTAACATGATGGAATCCATCCAAATATATAAATATAATAAGACTTTTATTAATCTTACCTTTTATAAAGAATTTCTTATCTTTTCAATTACCAAGTTTTAATGTTATCATAATGATGTCCTTTAAAGTCTTATTAAATAGTGAACATGTGGCATTAACAAAATGGAGGTTAAATCACATGACAATATACCTTCTTTTGTGCATGTTCTTAAGCTTTTTCATGAGGGAGTCAATCCCAGTGTTTCTCTTATAAATGTGAAAGTGTAAAAATTTATTTACACACGCAAAAGAATATGTCTATCATATTGTTGATCTAATAAAGTGGAATACATATATAAATAGATGAAATATCCAATAAATATAATATATAAACATGAAGTTTTTTTTAAAGAAAGGACCATCATGCTATATAGAAAACAATGATACCATATTTATATGGGGGAGCGTATTTATATATAAGGTTTTTTTAACCATGTTAAACTTGTCTTAATCATACACTCTACCCAAGTGACCAAATCATTTTAGGAATCATTTACTTGGATATAATCTCTCACATACAATTAGTTACAACAACCACTTTCACAATAAGAATTAGAGTATATTATGCAAACATATACACAACACTTCTACGTGATAATGATGACGTAATCATTACAACCAAAATCTATAATCACATTTAAAACAAGTGGGGTGACATATAATTCAAGAGAGAGTCTATTCAACTATTTTGTAATATAAAATAGAATAATTTCCCTTTTCAAAAGTGATGCATTTATTAAATTAAATAGTTATTAAAAAAAGTGAGGTAACATATAATTCAATAAAGAGTTTATTGGACTATTTTGTAACATAAGGTAGAATAATTTATTTTCTTAATTATCTTTTAAGGTGATGCATTCGTGTAAACTAAATAGTTGAAAAATGAAAATAGGCATTAATCCATGATAAACATCAAAAGAATCCATGATATATCTCACATTGAAAAAAAGATTAATAAAAATTATCTAATTTTAATTAAAAATGCATAAATGACATAACTATTTTTGAGATAATTCTACTACTCCTAACAATATTATAATATATTCCATAAAGTATAAATTCTAACATCCACCTATTAATTATTAATATTCTACAATAAACATTTCTTATTGGCATAATAAATAAAAAATGATTTATGTATAAAAATAATAAATACATAAATTAAATATTTATACATTAAAAAAACTTGTAAAAAAAACATAATAAAACTATAATAAACCAAATTTGATAGTATAAATAAATTAATAAATTAATAATAATATCATTAATAAATTAATGAGATAATATTATTATTTAAATATTTTTTTCAAAAACTACCCATTACTTAATAATTTTTGTTTTTAATATATTAATAAATTAATATTATAATTTAAACATTATATTCAAATATAGTCGTTACTTGAAATTATGTCTATACATTGTCTCTATTTAAGCCTTTGCAATAATCTGCCTCTTCATCTAGTCTGATGATTAACCACACTTCTTGATTTCATCTAATCTGATGATGAACCACATTTCTTGGTTTGAAATGCGTTAACCAAAAAATTCTCTTATATAATTTCTAAAAAAAAATTATTAAATTATTAATTATATAATAATAATTTATAAAAAACTTAACTCTTTAATTATAATTATATTTCTTAATATACAATTATATTATACACCACTAAAATAAAATGTGTTAAATATGAATTACCTCAAATGAGGTCATACATTGGTAAAATGAAAAAAAAAAAATCATGATTATTATCATAATTTTAAAAAAAGGCAAATGTACATTTACCGTTAACTATAATACATCGTACTATTACTTTTAGGATGCGTTGTTAAAATTCATTATTATAGATCTGGTTAATGTTAAATGATTCAATTTTTTTATTGAATATTTTATTATTAATTATATTAAATGATTTATTTAATTAATTTAATTTATTTAATGATTAATTACAGTAATATAGATATTACTATTTTTTCTGTGGAGTTGTCTATAATGCGACTTTTGGAGATTCCGGTGACGGAATCCGGCAGGAAGAAATGAGGTTAAATCTTGATTTTTAGCAGTTAAAATGGTTTTTTAACTGCATATTTGGATTCAGCGCCCTGAAAAACCCCTGGGAGCCATTGATTGTGCAGAAACTAGCTATCAAACTTAGGATTCCAATGAATTGCTGCCGGATTTTGACCGGAAAAATCTGCCAGAAAGACTTTCAAAAAGTCGCGTTATAGACTACTACTTTTTTCTTCATCAATTTTTTTTATTAGATTTTCATGAAAATAGAGGTTACATAAGATGATTGTATTGTGATTTTTCTCATTTTTTTAATTTTCTGGAATTAGTGTCTAAGAATGCCATAGATAAGACTTTACAAATATTATTTTTGCTTGGTAAAGTAGCCATATTTTGCATGAGGAAAACAAAAAAACTACAGAGACTAACAACAACGTATCAAGGCAGAGGACTGGGAGGGAGTACAGGGGTAGCTACAAAATAGTCATCATGCTCATGCATATGAAAATAAATATGTTCCAGCTGAGCTTTGAGGTTGTGGAGGTGGTCATTTGTTCTACGATAGTTCTGACTAAAAGTATCGAGTTATTCCAATATGTCATTCTGACTAAATTGGATATCATTTATATATGCTACGAGTTAATTGTGATCTTCATACATGGGGTTAAGATTGAGTTGAATATCTCATAGTTGCAGTGCTCGGGATTCCATTATTGTTGGAGCCACAATTCTTCCTAGAGAGCGAGCTTGAGAATGTGTCGTTTCACCCTCACGCTACATGCTAGTTGAATTCATCAAAGACGAACTATTGAATGGAGTTAGGTGGCCTGCGCTGATGAAATGGTCACCCCCACGATGAGGCCTCCCTTGATGTCGAGGCATTTATTTGCTAACAAGGGGCCTCACCTACCGAAACTAGGAGCATCCCGAAGAATTTATGCAATAGAAAGAGCGAGAGAAACCATGTGGGGAAACGAATACCCTAGAAGGTTCAACAGAGCCAGAGACTCGAACAAGGATGATATCAAAGGAAACTGAGTGATTCACCTAGAATGTCTCTTACCAGTTTCCACTAGAACACTGGCGGGACCAAATATGGCCCTAACAACCTATTTGGGGACCCCTAAGACATTAAATGTAGGGAGAGAATAACACAAACAACTGATAACGTAAATGGAAAAAATAGACAACCCCTTAGTGAGGTGACAAACAAAGAAGGTAGCTAAAGGCATACCAAGGTAACAACTTCCACCGTGACCAAACAAAAGCGACCAAGCATGTAAACAAAGGTAGAGAGTCTCATAGGATTGGATGAACACCTGTAAACACAAAGTCCGAGAATAAGAGATGAACGCTTTGCCAAGATGCCCTTACGTAGCACAAGATGCACAAGAGAGACCTCGAAACCTTATACAAGCTGTAAAGCAGAAATACATGTTTGATGATAGTAAGGAAGACCACTGTGAGCCACCATAATAGAATTACATGACTGAACTACCATTTCCAATGAAATGTCGTTCCAAGATCCAAATTTCTTCCTCGGAATGAGTCAGGATCCCAAGTACATGTTTGAGGGCTAAACTCCTGCCAATCTAGAGCGGAATGGACTTGCACTGTGCCACATCTCTAGTGCCAAAACCTCGGCACGTTGCCATTGTTTCTGTCACACACTCTATCAACCTCCCTCTTACCAACATACATTGCCTAAACTTCCAACCAAAACAAGAACTTCATGACCTTTCTTATCATAAATGCTACATCATCGAGAATGTTTACCTTAGAGGTGTACAAATAAGCCATAGATTAATTCCAACATGTGTACCTGCGTGGTGGAGGGGGAAAGCCTCGAGAACTAGTCTAGCGTTGTTTAACCACCCGCATCGAGGGCAGATAGACAACAATTTATAATAAACATCAAAACATTTATTTCATGGTACAATTCACATTGCTAAAATTTAAAAATGATAAAATTAACTAAGTTATAACTTTCTTTTAAAATACTCTTATTATTATAATAGATTTTCTGGATTCATCCTATCCATATTGATTTGAATATATTGAAATCAATATGGGTGGGATGAATTCAGAAACTCTATTACAACAAGCTAAGAATCGCTGATATCTTAAATCTAAAAAGATACTCTTATTATTATTAAAAAGAATTAATATATCATATAAACATATATACATTTTTAAATCTTAAATCCTAAAGAGATATTCTTATTATTATTATAAAGAATTAATATATCATATAAACATATATACATTTTTAACCACGGAGAGTCATCCCTTTTCATTGAAGTTCTTAATTTGTAAATAAACTTTGTTACAATATCAATATATATCTATCTTAATCACGGATTTAGCAAGCTCTGAGAGGATGAGTACAAACACTTTTCTAGTGAAAAAATTGAAAAAATATTTACTCATGAAATAGAAGAATGAGACTACTTTAAATATTTTAAGCATACAAATTTATTTTTTTAATTTCTTTTGTTATATATATAATTTTCTTTCTTACATTGTTTACATTAGAATATTTTTTTTTGTTACTAATATATTTAATAAATACATGTCTAAGATAATCCCAAATGACTATATTTTTTTTTTTCTTTTTAATGACATTATCTCCTTTTAAAATTACATGTTGATCCCTCTCTCTCTCTCTATATATATATATGTATATGTATTTTAGACTAGGTTGCAATACTAATAAAGAAGTGAGCACAATTAGAATGGGATTATGGGTGTTTATAATATCTTTAATTAAAATTAACCAAATATATAGATACATCCAATTTATTTTTTTAGCCTAGATGGCTATCTCAATTGGTTGATTCATAGATCTATGTGGATATTATTTTTTCTGTATTGTTTTTTAATTAAAAAGTACTTTGAACATGGACCAAATCACAGTTTGCCCTCTTATTGGGCTGTACAATGCACCTCACTTCTTATGCAAGGAGCAAGGATGGGCCAATAATATAATTTATCAATACAACATGACGACAAAACAATAACTCATTTTATATAATACTTATTAATTTTTTTTAATTAATAAATTTAATTAAATGGGAAAAAAGTATAATTACCTTGAAAATTATTCTCAACTTTTAATTTGTGTATAATATTAAAAATGTTCTAAAATATTAATTAAATTGCTACCATTCACTTGATAATTATCAATAATTAAATTAAAATTATTAATAATTACTGATTAAAATTACAAATCACTATTCTAAAATAAATATGAATATAAAAATAATTAACCAATTTAGTGTTAATGTTATATATATATATATGCACACACTAACTAACAATCCAGGTTAAATGTGGCACATGTCCATGTTCGGTGGCTCATCATCATTAAGCAAATACATTGAAGCTAGACGAAACTTAATTAACAGTTTTAAATCACAGGTACCGAGAAGACCTTTGAAATTCCTAAAATAGATCCGCCCAGAACACCCGTGCTGGCTTGTGGGTGGGGCCGCACTCCTTGACATTACGGCCGGCCTGCATGCGTTGAATCTTGATAGACATGCCTTTCAGACAAAAAGTTAGAAGTATCGTGCACAATCCCTGTGCAATGAAGTGATAGCATTCTCTGTTTTAGTTTTCGAGTCAATCTCTAAAATCAAATCAATAAAAAAGGCTGTAACGTTGATAATGGTGTTGAATTAAATGTGAGACGGATGGTTCTTTTTTTTCCACCACTTAATACAATTATTAACGGTCTATGGAGGTCGTGTAGAAAGAGGAGTCCTTTTGCTTCCATATCTACTATGTAGAGAGGGAGGTCTCGTAGAAAGAGGAGTCCTTTTCCTTTTAATAAGACCTTCCTTTAAAATTTGAATCTTTTGCGATCAAGCGGATATAAAGTATTTTGGAATCAACAACGAAGTTCAGCATCAGCTGTCGCGCCAGCCGCCTCAACAAAGTATTTTGGAATCAACAACGAAGTTCAGCATCAGCTGTCGCCCTCGCCGCCTCAACAACGTGCGTTTTACAAACGCACATGTATTAGCCAAGGTAGTTACGGGCGGGTCAATACCCTCCTGTAGCCATCGGATTTGATTGAAAGTCAGTAAAAGCATTGGGACCACAGTAGGCTTTCGCATTAGGGCCTCTCTCCACCTGTCCCGCCAACTCGACGAAACATAACAATCAACACGGCGGCGAATGAACAGTTCACTCTTCCTATTCCTCCTATAAGTATTCGCATTCCTTACGTATATTTTACATTTCACCGTCTAGGTCTTCCATCTATCAGAGTTCTCGCATTCCCATACTGAATGATATCCTTTAGATATCATATCGTTTGTGTTAGCAGAACCCCGATCTGATATCATATCGATTGTTTGCTAACACAGCTTTATCATGGAGAGCCCTACAATGGCTCTACTGATTATGACCTCCTTCCTGCTCATTGCAGGGCTGAAGAATAACCTGTTTATAGCCCTCGACAATCGACAGGACATTGAGGCCATTAGCAATGCTCTTCTCAACGATGGCTCCTGCTTGCACGCCACCTACTGTCATGTGGAGGACGCAGTGCCCCCAAAGAGATGATAAAGGTCGAAATTTTGAACCTAATCACAGCCATGGAGATGATCAAGTGCAGCAATAAAACAGCAATAAGAGCAAACTGATTTTTCTCGATGTCGACGGAAAGGATATCCAGAAGAAATTCATTGGTGGCCGTCAACATAGTACACGATCTTAGAACGGTGGCGAGATCAAGTTATGAGATTCCGGGTATTTTTCTGCCTCTATTTGACTCAATAACATATATTTTACTGAGCTTTGATCAGATGGTATATTTATCTCAAGTGTTTGTCACCCTGTAGTTTAATGTCTTTATATTATCTCAAAATATTTATAATATTTGAGTTTTAATATAAGGTTTATTTCTTCCCTGTAAACATCATTTAATGTTTAGGGTTTTCGTATGACAATAATACAAAGAAGTAAACAAAATCATTTAAATACTAATTTTTAAGTTCCAGTTTTAATATAATGTTTATTTCTTCCCGTAAACACCGTTTGATGTTTAGGGTGTTGGTATGACAATTTTAATAAGGTATATTTCTTCCGGGTAAACATCGTTTCATTTTTAGGGATTTCGTACGTCATCAATACAAAGAAGTAAACAAAATCATTAAAATACTAATTTTTAATATTCGAGTTTTAATATAATGTTTATTTCTTCCCCTAAACACCGTTTGATGTTTAGGGTTTTGGTATGACATCATAGTAAAGAAGGAAACAAAAACATTAAATCTATTTATTAACTAGTAAATACCTTACCCTAGTATAATATTATTTGCAAAAACATATTTATAGTGATTTGGTGTCATTTCATTTTGTGAGATTAGAATTAATTAGATATTATTTATTTATTTATTTAAATTTTTATGGGTATTTTAATTAAGATTTATTTATGTAAGGTTTAGTAGAAAAGATATAAAAATAAGAAAAGAAGAAATTATTCTTTCTTGGTGCTCCATGCTATGATACACAACCATATATTGAATCCGTATCGAGTGGTTGATTTTCTATCATTACAATTTATAGCCCAATCTCAATCAGGAAAACCTGCCAAGTCAACATCATATTCATCATTATACATAATACCAAAATTAGTTGCTCCCTTCATATATTGGCAAAATTTCCTTCTTGTTTCTTTGTGGCTTTCGGAAGGCTTAATCTTGAAGTGAAGGATGGTAGCATAATATGCTATATCTTGCTCGGTAGTGCCCCATGTAGTTCAAATTTCTCACTAGCTAATGATACAAAGTTCCATCACCTCTTTAGCTCCATCATCGTTAGATAATTTAACATTTTGTTCTAAAGGATCAGATATTCCTTGCACTCAATCATATTGAACCTTTTAAGGATTTACCTTGTATTTTTTCTTTGTGCAATTAGTGTCTTACGAGATTGACTCCAAACATCAATACTAAACAATAATGCAATTCACCAAGATCCATCATCTCAATTACCTTTGGCAACTTGCTTTTAATTTCTTCGATCAACTTGGATTCAATTCCTATTACGATAAGATCATCAATATATAAAGACATTAAAGCAATATTCGGTTCTTCATATTTCTTGATGTACAGATTAGGATCACTTTTGTTTCTCACAAAAACTTTTCTCATAAAAGAAAGAATCAATATTCACATACCAAGATCTTAGTGCTTGTTTCGAACCAAAAGATTTCTTTAACTTGCAAAAAATATTCTCATATCACTTCTTCACAAACCATTCAAGCTAAATCAAATAAACATCTTATTTTAACTCATCATTCAAAAGAGAAGATTTTACATATAACTCGTGCATTTTCAAATTACTTTTTGTAGCTAATGCAATCATGATTCTAATTGTGTTCAACATAGCTAAAGGTGCAAAAGTATCTTGATAATCAATTCCTTGTTTTTGTGAATAGTCTTTTGCAACCAATCTAGCTTTATACTTATCAATATTACCATCAGTATTAAACTTGGATTTAGACAATCATTTTCATCCTATGGGAACTTTAGTTTTCAATAATTATATTAATTCCCACGTGTGCTTGTTCATTATAGAATTCTACTATTCATTCATTTGACCTTCCCATTCTTTATATTCCTTATCTTCTTCATAACTTAGATTTTGCACCATTCATTGCATGAGACATCAATGCATAGTCATTATTCCTTATGTGTTTGAATTTAATGTGTTAACCTTCTTGGACTTTTCCTGCAATTATCTTCTTGTCTTCTTCTTGGAGTGTAATGACTACTTGATGCTTCTTTCTCTTGAATCTATACTTATTCATGTTCCTATCCAAAATTTGTATATGTTTTGACATAATCATTAGTACCGTGTAATACATGACTATTATATATTTCATCATCTTCACATGCATTCTTATGAAACACCATATACCTACTTGCAAGAAATCATTGTGAGCTAGGATCAAACAACTTTTTTGTTTTTTTATCACTACAATAACCAATAAATGTGCACTTAATTGAATTTGCATCAAGTTTTCTTCTTTCATCTTTGTGAATGCAAGCAAATGTCTTGCATCCAAAAACTCTTAAATGACTCACTTTTTGTTTATACCCATAAAATTCTTCAAAGTGTTTTTTAATATATAAAATTTCGGTTGGACTCTTATTTTTAAAATCAATAATTGCATTAATGGCTTCAACCCAAAAACCATTAGAGACATTTTTACCTTGAAGCACACTACTTGGACATTCTACTAGTGTTCTATTTTTCCTGTTAAGAACTGTATTTTGTTGAGGTGTATGTGATATTGTAAATTGTTGTAGAATCCCATTTGTTTTAAAATATTGATTAAATGTTCTTCATTTATATTATTCCCTGTGACTAGATCTAAGAATTTTGATGCATTTTATAGTTTGTTTTTCTACCATACTTTTGAATTTTTTGAAGTACTCATAAACACCATTCTTCTTTGTTATGAAATACAACGAGGTATACATAGATCAATCATTAAGAAAAATAAGAAGATATCATGCTACAACGAGATATGTAGTTTGCATAGGTCCACATACATCAATATGAATCAATTCAAGTATTTCTCTTTGTCTTTCTCTTTATGTCTAGAAAATTTCTCTCTATGTTGCTTGCCAAGTGCATATGATTCACATTCAACATTCACATTCTCTTACATATGAATGGATTTTTACTTTTGGCTACCAATGCCAAATTTGTACTACTAGAGTGCAAATCAAAGTTATTCATCATTTCTTCCTCTTGGAGAAGGATCCACGTCAATTCATCAAACATAGGGGGTTTTTGTCTAGCTCAAAGACTTGAAATAAATATTTTATAATATTTCACTAAGTGTTTTAATGTGATGGTGACTAAGTCAACATTGGACACATTTTCACCAATATCTCCTAAATTAACACTTAAATCTTTGAAACAGAAAATGAAATTGTTTATAATTCCTTTTACTTCCATTTTTATAGACAACAGCTTAGTCTTCAAAAATAATATGTGGTTTATAATTTTTATTTCATACAAACCCTTGAGCACATCCCAATTTTCTTTTGATGTCTTAGAGTCTCTCATTTGTGGAATTATATTGTCCTTTATTGACATTCATAGTAGCACCTTTTCTTTCAGTTCTTGCCTCTCCCAATACGAAATCATAGCATCACCGATGGGTTTGGGTGCATCACCAATGCGTTTGGGCACCATATATCACCATAAATTATAACCTTCCAATATTATTAGCAACTTAAATTTCCACTGAATATAATTAGTACCATCATACTTAGTAGATTCACTTGTATGTGTATTAGCCAAAAGATTTGACATAATGTCAAAAAATTTTCTTTCTCCGATCAACAACTTCTAAATCACACATAATTAAATTGATACTTTTCTTAATTCCTTATATTTCCCTTTGACGAATTAATCTCGTAGGTGTAGGTGTGGTTGATATTTATATTAAGTAATTGTAATTAAAATTTAAAAAGAAATCTTTTCCTTTTTACATTTTCATTCATTGATCCTTTTATTTTTACAATTTCATTATTTTTACATTATGAATTGTAGATGGAAAATTTATTATTAATATCACACTTTAAATTAATTTATTTTAAAAAAATTTATAATTTATGAATTTCACTTTATTTTTTATTTTATTTTCTAAATATTTAATTATAATTTTATTTTATATGTTTAGATATTTAATTATAATTTTCTTTGTAGGTTTAAAAATAATTTAGTCAATTGTCAACTATATATCAACTTTTTTTGTACGGTAGAAACGGTTTTTAAAACCTCTTATTATACATGTATTATACATTTCTCTATGCAATAGTTTTCATTATCAATATAATGAAATTCAATGTAAGAATATTCTTCAAAGAGCATTGTTACAATAGTTCTAATTCGAATTATTAATGCAATAAAATTCCACGCCAAAGTACTGGTTAAGAGATTGACCTACAAGTTATCACTATAAATGTAATAGTACTTGTTGAGAGATTGACCTTCAAATTATGATTATAAATGTGATGGTAATTTCTTTATAAGAGTTACTTAATAAAAAAACTTCATCAAATTTAATAGTAAGCGTAAATTTTATTAGTTTAGAAAAATATTTTTAAAAAATTACGTGTTTTAAGATAAAACAAACAATTTATAAATAAACAAAATATTTATAAAATAAAAAATAATAAATTAAAGCTTCCTGGATTGATATTCTGATTTCTCCATTCTCAATCTATTTTTCCAATAGGTTTCTTAAAAAATAAATAATTTTAAAGGTTTTAACCTTTTTTGGGAAACAATTATCCTGTTATGAAGTATTTAACTATTAAATTTTTGAATGTCATATCTAAAATCCTTTACACGAACAAACCTAAATTGGTTTACTTTTCCCCATTTACCTATTTCTCTTTGCCAAACGATTTAGTAAAAGGATTTCCAGTTGTAATGGATGTGTAGTTTCTCATATATAACCATCTTTATAAGTAGGTAATCACTACCATGTTAATTCGCTTAATATAACTTTGAGAAAGGGTCTTTTCCTTGGAAAAATGCTTAGTATTTAACATTATTTTGTTTTAAAATAACATTTTATTTTTTACCCTTGTTTTCTTAAAAAAAATCAATGCTGTAATATTTTCTCTTGATATCGTTTTAATAAATATCAAGTAAATTTTGAAAATTTACTTGGCAAAACCTTGGAAAAAAAGTGGCTTTTTCAATTTTGACGGGTCCACCTTATTACCCTTCAACTCGGCCCATACGAGATAAAAGGTCCTCTTAAACATCATATAAATATGGAGCGATGGTCCTCATTTGGATTACATATCACACTTGAGTTTGATCTAAAATTTGTAGGAATATTCCAAAGGTGCGAAGGAAGAGAAAGAGACTTCAAATCTGTTTTGGGTTTTCTATATTAAGTTTATTTGGACTAAAAAAACGTTCACTTGGGCTATTCTTTTTCTGTTTAATGGATATTTTCTTTGTCATTGGCCCGAAAATTACAAAAGGTTTTGACTGTGTTTGAACATTGAATTTCATCTCTATTTTGGGTTGTTCATTGAGGTTAACCACAGGATTTGTCTAGGGTTTTACGGTAGGAACTTTGATTAAAGATTTTCAATTTGTTTTAACTTTGTTTAATTGAGAAAAGAAGGTCAAGAGTTTTACTAGGTTGATGAAATTTTTCTGGGCAAGTTTTGACTATTGAATTTGATAAAATTGTAGACAATTGACTACTATTGTACCTTCATAGGATGAAAAATCTCAAAATGATATGCTCTATCATATTTAACTTTCTCTCTCTCTTGACTCATTTTGGATTGGTTGATTTGGGATGTCAAAGCCTTTACTTTGATTGATGGATGTGCTATTTGGACTATGTATCTTGTGTTGAACATTTATTGACTATTAGAATAAGAAGAATTGATTAATGCTTTCGTCTTTCCTCCTTGCGGTGTTCTTCCATGGTCATTGAAAAAATATTTGTCTCATTATGCTTGGATATCTTCTATTGTGCATTTATTGGTTATTGATATATCTATAACTGCTTATTTTTTAATGGGGTGATTAGAATTGAAAAAAATATCTTACGTGATTATAAAAACATAAAACACTATGAAAAAATTAGCGTGGTATTAGAGTCGAGGTGAAGGCTAGAGTAGGGAGGCCAAAGAGCACACATTTGAGACACTCTTTTCACTGGTTGGTGATCAAATTTTGGGCAATATAACTACATCCTACTTGAATATAGATGAGAATTTTAATGATGCCTTCAAGTTTACATCATGGAGGACTATATTGGATCTTACTCTTAAGGAGAATGATGTGATGGAATATGTGCAAGGACAAGTAGTTTAACCTCATGAGAATGGCAATGTCAATGCCACATCCAAGTACAAGAAGGGTGAGATCAAGACCAAGAAGATCATTATTGATTTTCTCTAGGATCATCTCATTAGTTATGTGTCCAATAAGATTAAGTAAAAATATTTATATGAAAAATTGATTGGGATGTTTGAGGTAAAAAATTTAATTCAAATAATATCTTTGAAGAGAAAACTTCGTTATATTAAGAGGAATGAGTTTGAATCTATTACAACCTACTTCATGAGGATCTCTGAAATACAATATCAAGCTCTTTCCATTGGAAAATTCATATATGATAGATAGCTTGTGAAGATGACACCTAGTGATCTCCCCATCTCTTGTGAAACATTCATTACAAGGATTAGTTGTAGCAAACAACTACCTACAGTTGAAGAGATATTGGAAAATTTCTCTCAAGAGGAATTTAGGATAATTTCTAGAGGAAGAATCAAGGTAGCCTTTCCAGTAAATTTCAAGAATGGAAAAGGGGGAAAAGGCATTCCAAACAGAAGCCAATGAAGTCAACCCCACCATTCAACGATAACAGAAGATATTTTTCAAAAGTCCAATGCTACAAGTGTGACAGATTTGGTCACATAGCTATAGATTTTCATGATGGAAGAAATTCTCAAAGGCCCAACAATAGAAAAAAAATGGAAACGTAAACAACTTCAACCATAGAAGGAAAGGAGGAGGTCCTACTTCCCATGCAACTGTTGAACGATCCCAATGTCCTAAAAAAATGACAACAAATACAAGGTATGGTAATAGTGTTGCAAATTCTCAATGTGGGTATGTTCTTTTTGCTACTTTCTCTATTTCATCTTCATATAGAATTAATAGTTGGATGGTGGATACCATGGAATATAGACATTTTACTAGGTATCATGAATTCCTTTAAAAATTAGTTTAGAGGGAGACCAAGTTAAAATTTTTACTTGGGGATAATTATTGTCATCTTGTAAAAGGGTATGGTTCAATTTATTTTCATTTTGAAATTCTCCAAACCATTATTCTACAATATGTGTTGTATATGTTAGGCTTGAAGAATAATATTGTGTCCATCTCTTCCATGGAAGGCAACGGGTTTATATTTTCATTCATTGATGTAAAAGTCCTTGGTTGGCTAAGGAATTCTAGTGTGAGGATAGACTTCACACTTCGTATCAGAAATAAAGGCCTTTACAGAGATTGTGCATGATCAATTCAAGCATTGGTCCATGAGCAATAATCAATGTGAGCCTTGCCACTAGAGATTTTCTCACCTTCATTTAAGTATTTTGTTAAGTTGAGTAGGATGGTTGTAGGGATAACCAGGGTTTACGATGATCATGAAGGTGTATACAAGGAATGTGCTAGTGGGAAGAGCATCAAGGGACCATTCCCTTCTAGTTGCTATATATCTAAGGAAATTCTTCATTTTATTCATTCTCACCTTTGCAGGCCCATGGTAGTAAAATATCTTAGAGAATATTTATACTATAAAATCTTTGTTGATGACTTCTCTTGTGAAACTTGGCTCATCTACTAGAATAAAAGGGATCATGTTTTCAATGAATTCAGGAATTTCAAGGCTCTTGTGGAAAATGAAACAAAGACTAAGATCAAAATCCTAAGGACTGATAATCAAGGTCAATACAACTGAAATGAATTTAAATAATTTTTCATATATGTTGGGATGAAGAGGGAGGTGACTCCTCCATAAAAGTTTCAACAACATGGATTTGTTGAAAGGAATAAATATGTACATCTTGGACGCAGCCAAATCCATTATTCATCATAAAATAAAATTGATGTTTCTATGGGTAGAAGCTATAAATATTGTTGTCTATATCCAAAATAGTAGTTATCATCAAGACTTCAAAGGCAAGACTCTTCAAGAAGTTTTCACAAGTGTGAAAATGGAAGCAGGACACTTGAGAATATTTGGTTACCCTCTCTACTTTCACTTTCCAAAGGAAAATAGGTCCATGCTGGAAGATTTAGAAAAGAAAGGTACTTTTTTGCTTATTGTGAAAATTCTAATGCTTACAAGACATATGTGATAGGAAAGAGGATCATCCAACTCAACCGGGATGTGAGTTTTCATAAATATGTTGCCCTTGTAAAAGACAGGGAATCTCTTGTCCCTCTCAACACTAAGAAAACAAATTATTTTATGGATGAAGATGCAGATCCAATAATGCCTGAGCCAAACCCTGCAGATAAGCCTATGGCAACCATGGATTCTTTGGATCCTCCTCCCCATGATCCTCCCACATGAAAGAGACCTTTGTGGCTTTGTGATACATTGAAGGATGCAAAGAGACTCATATCACCAAAAATAACCTTTAGAGAGAGCAAGCAACCTCAAAAATATCAAGGATATGTTTCATTCATGAGCGTCATCATGCAACATGAAACTTGTTGTTATAAAGAGGAAGTGGAGGAATAGGTTTGGAGATATTCCATGTCCGAGTAATATGAATCCATTTTGAAAAATGATGTATGGGAGAATACTAATGTGACTTCAAAGTGGTTATACAAAATTAAACATGCAGCTGTTTGTAGAATTGAGAAGTTGAAGGAGACTCTCATGGCAAGAGGATTCTCCCAAAAGGAGGGAGATTATTATAATGACATATTAGAACCTCTTTCCTGATACACTACCATATGGTTCACCATTGCTCTTCTTGCTAATCAGGGTTGGAGTCTTGATCAAATGGATTTGAAGATAATGTTTCTTTATCACATACTTAAGGAAGAGGTGTATGTGTACCAACCATAGGGTTTTGAGGAACATGAGAGAGAAACCCATTTTTTCATTTGAATAAAACCCCTATGGATTGAAGAAATCCCCCAAGGCTTGGTATGCTTAGATCGATGGATACCTGATGAAGCTGGCCTTCACCAAAAGGATTGTCGATGCAAACCTCTACTTCAAGGTTGTCCAAGGTAGGCCTTTTATCTTAGTTTTCTATATTAATGGCTTATTCTTAATAGTAGAAGAGTCTCTGATCATTTAGTGTAAGAGGGAGGTTGCCTCCAAAGTTGAGACGAAATATCTTGGGGTGATGCACTATTTTTTAGGCTTGGACATCTGGCATAAATGTAGTGAGAATTCCTTAGCCAAGGAGAATATTGTTGCCAAAATATTTGAGAGGTTTGGAATGGTGGATTGTAAATCCATGGGTGCAACGATGGAGGAAAACTTTAAGAAGTTATACGGTGAAGCTGCGGCACCAGATGTAGTGGATCCTTATATGTATCAGTAGCTGATTGGGGATATGATAATTTTTGTCAACTCAAGACCAAATTTATGTTTTGGTATCAGAACCTTGAGGTAGCTCATGGTGGAACCTTTTCATGCTCAATCGGTGGCCACAAAACGTGTGTTAAGATATCTACATTGTGCTATTGATTACGAATTAATATATACGTCCAATCATGAGTTGAGAATCCATGAATATATAGATGTAGATTGGGATGGGACAATCACTAATAGAAAGAGCACAAATAGGTGCTATTTCAACTTGGGGTTTTCCATGATTTTTTGGATGAGAAGGAAGCAACAAGTTGTCACCGCAAGTACAACCGAAGTAGAGTACATTATAACTAGTATTTCTAGGTGTGAGGAAGTGTGGTTACAAAATATCATTGAATATTATTTTGAATATGTTTTTGATATTACCATAATATACTATTATAATCAAAGTAGTATCAAACTTTCAGAGAATCCAATATTCCATATCAAGTTGAAGTACATTGAGATCAATCACAATGTTATTAGAGAAATGTCACTACGAGGAGTGATGAAGCTCCAACACATCCCAACTAATTAGTAGGTTGTAGACACTCGCGCAAGTCATTGTCGAAAGCAAAGTTCATATTCTTCAAAGAATAGCTTGAAGTGTGGGAGAATATATCCCTACTGAAGGGGGAACATTTTTTTATCAAGAAACATGAGCATATTCCTTCCATCATCATTATGACTAGCAATGGGCTTGGTCATGGGGGATGAGCAGTGAAGCCCATTGATGAGGGTACTACTTAGAGCCATGGAGTTGGGTGAGTACATACCCGAGTATGCATCCAAACCCCAAGTTAGCTTCATATATTTATTGACCAATGGCCATATTTATATGGTTAAGCCTGTCAAGATTGCAACCCATCTCACTAGTGCGTCAGGAGACTTAGGTGCATGTAATCTTTAACAAAGTTGGATATGATTTCCATGGAATTGGTTAAGGTAAATAAACCCCCCCATGAATTTGATGCAAGTATGTTACCACTTAATTACTAAGGATCGAATTGCGTGAGGTTCATCCAGTGGTCATAGGGTTTGGATAATATTTTTTTAAATAAAATTTTGATACGGAACCACTAACATCCTGAGATATATGTAACAACCTGAAAGCTACATATATTAGGAACACACATTTTATCCTAGGACCAAGACATCCTGAGACCACCGGTACTGGAGCTGGGATACCAAACTCAACGAGACACCTATCCCTCCAACCTTAATATGACATGCCACATGTCTAGGGACTTGAACGAGCTGTATGGGATGCAAAACTACCATGCCAACCACTTGAGATAAAAACCCATTGATAGGGTTTTCATGATCTTTACTAAGGTCATTTTATGACTCTCATGGACTTGGTTATGGTAAATTCATCTCCCCTATTGTTTTGTGGATCATTCTTATTCATCTATGGAATATGTAATCATTTTTCAACTAAAAGGAGATGAGATGAGCTTCTCTTATGTTGATACATGTACATTCAAGATGAGACTTATGATGCAGCTGGAAATTTCTCCCTAAATGAGAGGGAGTGTTGAAAATTGAGCGATTATGGTTGAAATTAATTGGATAAACCTTAGACAAAAGTCACATTTGCATTTTGATAGGTTGGTCTCATTACCATTCACTTTAGACCCACATGTGATAAAGGTCCTCCTCGACCTCATATAAATATGGAGTCATTGAACTCAATTGGATGACACATCACACTTGAGCTCAATATGAAAATTGCAAGAACATTCCACAAGTGAGAGGGAGGAGAAGGATAGTTTGGACCTATCCTGAAAATTTACCACCATTGACTTGGGTTGTTCTTCTTCTGTACTGAAATATTCTCTATTGATAAAGGTGGATATTGGTGGCCATCCACCTATTCCACTTAGACGTCCAATTAGTTTCATATGTTTCCTTGTTTATTTCAACATTTACTATTTTTAGTAGTTTTGACCCCCGTAACAACAATTTTTTGGGGTTCACTAGTTAGAGAGACCTTTCCAGAAAAGTAGCGTATGTGCCATATGGAGATAATATGACCAAGTTATGACCTCGGGAAGTTTCTTACCCAACTAACCTTAACGAGCCCCACAGACTCTTGGCATTCCATCTCCTGGGGTTAATGTTTTGGTCCTTTAAGGTCCTCCCTTGTTGTTAAATAATAAATAGTCTCTTGCGCCTTATTGTAACATAGTTAAGAGGCATGTAGCTACCAAATCTCTTCTCAGGGATAAGATACCATGACCCAAGCTAGTTTATTTCCATTCTATTTTTAAACATATTTCAGTATTTTAATATTGATGACATGAAGTGTTCTTTCTACTGCATCTTTGTATTTATGGTTATATATCTAATTTGTTGCATTCTTGTTTAAGTTTAGATCAGTGGTATCAGAGCAGTCTAGTCTTTTCATATTTTTCTTTTCATGTTCCCAACGAATTTAGGGTATAAGCATTTAAGGCTCGATCTAGTTGAACCTTTCAAGATGAGCCTTGAAAACCCTAATGACCTCCTATGGTAGAATAAAAGAAAGATTAGGTGACAGGAGATCCTATAAAAATATTGCTTGAGGAAGCCCTCGAGAACAGAGTGTTAGAAAATTATATATTACAAAGCAATGGAACACATAAAATAATGAAAAAATATATACACAGAAAATGCATGAAACAAGAGAGACATAGATATACGTGGTTCACCAAGTTTGGGCTACGTCCACGGAGAAACAACCAATCCTTCTTTTTATATTATCCACCAAACTTAAGAGATACAACCTACAACAGATCTGCTGTAACTCCCTCTTCGCTCTTAATCTCCTCTCTCTTTCTCACTCAGAATACAGATCTACATAGACGCAATACAATTCCCTCATATATAGTCAGGGGTTGCCTTCTAGGGAAGAAAACCCTAAATTAAACATAACTTTTACCATCAGATCATCCGTCTAATGAACAACCAAGATTGATTAGAAATTACTATACTTTTTTCAAGGCAATTTTACATCTATTTTTAGCTTTCGTGGTGCTACCCCCGAACCCCGGTCAGGGGACCACTGGCCCCCAAACCCCACAGCCAGGGGGGATTACCACCCCACATCGGGGGGACAAGTCCCCCCCGCACCCCCCCGCATGGAGGGGTGTACAATCTTCCTGGGGTATACATCTAGCCGAAAAATTTCAATACAAAAGATAATCAGGCTCCACACCCAACAATCTCCCACTTGGAGACTAATTATAGCAACTCCACCATTGCTTCATTTGCTAGACAATGACTCCACTTTGGACCTGGATGTTTCTCATCTTCTTCATCATACTTGAAGACCAATTGAAACTAAGCCAATTCTCAGTTTCACCCTGGTTACAACTTTTGTTAACATATCTGCACCATTCTAGCTAGTGTGTATCTTTTCCAGCTTCAACTATCCATCTTCCAATGTTGACCGTATGAAATGGTACTTGAGTTGTATATGCTTAGTATTGGAATGAAATGTAGAGTTCTTTGCAAGATGTATGGCACTCTGGCTGTCACTGTATAACTTACACAACTCCTGCTTCTTACCCAATTCATTTAGAAACCTTTGTAACCAAATCATTTCTTTACTAGCCTCTGTAGCAACAAATTACTCTGCTTCTGTCATTGAGAGTACAAAAACACTTTGCAGTTTTGAGGCCCAACTAATAGTTGTTCCACCTACGGTAAACACACACCCTGTTGTGCTCATCCTGTTATTTCTATCACCCGCCATATCTGCATCAACATATCCATGTAGAGAAATTTTTGAACCACCAAAGGATAATGCTTGATTTCTAGTACCTCTCAAATACCTGATAATCCACTTCACCACCATCCAATGTTCTTTTCTTGGAATGTTCATGCACCTGCTTACAACTCCCACTGCATGTGCAATATCAGGCCCTGTGTAGACCATTGCATACATTAAGCTTCCAATTGCTGATGCATATGGAACTTTAGGCATATAATCCATTTCTTCTTGGGTCTTTGGGCACATCTCCTTACTACGTTTGAAATGGCTAGCAAAAGGTTTACTAATTGGTTTCGCATTGTGCATATTAAATCTTTTCAACACCTTTTGTATGTAGTCATTCTGAGACAATGTTAATTTGTGATTTTTCTTGTCTCTAGTTATTCTCATACTAAGGATTTGTTTTGAAGCTCTCAAATCCTTCATTGCAAATTGTTTTGATTTTCTTTTGAGCAAATTTATCTCCTACACGTTAGACCCTGCAACAGGCATGTCATCTACAGACAATAACAATATAATATAGTTGCCATCATTTTTCTTTTTCAGATAAACGCAATGATCAAAGTGACATCTAGTATAACCTTGTTTAGACATAAACTTGTCAAATTTTAGATACCACTGCCTTGAAGCCTCTTTTAAGTAGAACAAGCTCTTCTTCAACCTGCACACTAGTATCTCCTTCCCTTTTACCTCATATCCTTGTGGTTGTTGCATATATATCTCTTCCTCCAAATCCCCATGGAGAAAGGTTGTCTTTACATCCAACTGCTCAAGATGCAAATCTTCAACTACTACTAGACTTAAAATAGTTATAATTGAAGTCATTTTCACAACAGGAGAAAATATTTCATCAAATTATATACCATTTTTCTATGCAAACCCTTTCACCACAAGTCTAGCTCTATACCTTTTCCTAGCTCCATCTTCTTCCTTCAACTTGTAAACCCATTTATTTTGCAATGTTGTTTTACCTACAGGCAACCTCACTAAGTCCCAAGTCTATTTATGTGCTAAGGAGTCCATCTCTTCTTTCATGGCTTGCTCCCACTTCTTCCTAGTTTCTACTTGCACTGCTTCTTCATAACATTCTGGTTCACCAGAATGAGTCAACAATACATAATATAATGAACGAGAGTATCATTCAGGGAGTCTATCTATCCTGGTAGATCTTCTAACACCACCTTCAGGTGTTTGAAATGCTGGTTGTTGTTGTTGTGGTTGTTGTTCTGGCTATTGATCATTATGATTTTCAAGCACCATCACTTTTCCTGTGATATCATCAAGCATTGTGTATTCTCTGTTTTCTTTTTACTATTTCTTTTCGTGTAGCTGATCCTTATAAAAAACATTTTCATTGAATATAACATCTTTGCTCCTAATGATTTTGTGTTTTTCATAATCATAAAATAAATAACCAAAATCATTAACACCATATCCAGTAAATGTACATTTCTTTGATTTTGCCTTGAGCTTTGTTCTATTTTCTTTATTAGTGTGGACAAAGGCTTCACAACCAAAAGTCTTTAAAAAAGAGTAGTTTAACTTTTTACCTATCCATGCATCCTCTGGAATACCACCATCCAAGGAACTTGAAGGCCCTCTGTTTATTAGATAAGCAGCAATATCTACAGCATCTACCCAAAATTGTAAAGGCAATCCTACATGCAATCTCATGCACCTTGCATTTTCCATGATTGTCCTGTTCATCCTTTCTGAAACAACATTTTTTTGGCGTTCCTGGAACTGTCTTCTCTTTACGAATTCCATTCTCTAAACAATACCTATCAAAATCTTTGCTGCAATATTCACCTCCATTGTCTGATTTGAGACACTACAACCTTTTTCCAGTCTCATTTTCAACAAAAGATTTCAATTTCTTGAAAGTATCAAATACATCATATTTATTTTGAATACAATAAATCTAGGTTTTTCTAGTTGCATCATCAATAAACATAACATAATAATGAGAGCCACCAAGAGATGATACCTGAGCAGGTCCCCATACATCTGTATGCACAAGCTGTAATTTTTCACTCTTCTTTTCTTTCCCAACTCTAAGGAATTTGACTCTCTTTTGTTTTCCATAAACACAATTCTCACAGAATTTTAAATCAACATGCTTCAAACCTGGCAACAAACTTCTTGAGTGAAGAATCTGCATCCCCGTCTCGCTCATGTGCCTGAGCCTATGATGCCACAATGTCGTATCTTCTCCTATAGAGGTTAAAGCATTAACAAAATTAGAAATACCATTGCATAAATACAATGTACCAACCTTTCCTCCTTTCGCTATTACCAGGGATCCTTCAGTGACATTCTAGGTTTTATCTGTGAAAGTAGTTACGCAACCTTCACCTCCCAACTGTGTTGTTGAAATCAAATTTTTGTTCAGATCTAGAACATGCCTTACCTCTTTCAATAACCGTTGATTTCCATTTTGCTGTTTTATGAAAATTGTACCCATTCCAATGATTTTACAGGGTTTATCATCAGCCAATCGAACCTATTCAAAATCTCCTTGAACATAATCATAAAAATGTTTCCTATTAGGTGTGGCATGGAATGAGGCCCCTAGATCTATCATCCAGGCATCAATAATATTTTCTAATTAAATAATCAAAACATCTTGCAACACATCACCTGTTACATTCACTTTATGCTTAGTTTCTTGTTGCATGTATCCTTCTTTTCCCTTCTGAGACATGCAATCTTCATTCAAGTGTCCTTTCTTCCCACATTTCCAACACACTATCCTTGATCTGGACATTCCTCTTTCCATTTTTCTTCCCCTAATCTCTGCAATGAAAGAATTACCTGATGTCTCACCTGAGCTTTTTCGTCACATTTCTCGCTAAGATTGCAATGACAACATCATCAAACTTTAAAGTACTAGATCCAAAGACATAGTTACTAATCGCCATAACTAAACCATTGCAACTTTCTGGCAATGAGCATGGAAATAATAGAGCCCTAACTTCATCATCAAAAGTTACCCCTATAGAACTTAACTGACTTGTAACTATATTAAAATCATTTAAATGGTCTACAATAGATCCAACTTCTGACATCTTCATATTAAATAAACGCTTCATAAGAAATAACTTATTTGAGGCCGAGGGTTTTTCACATAGTTTGGCCAGTGTCGACATTAAACCCTCTGTTGTTGCTTCCCTTGAAATATTAAACACTACCGATGCTACTAGGCACAACCGTATTGTTCCAAGTGCTTCTTTGTTAAGACTATTCCATTCGGTGTCTGTCATACTCGTCGACTTCCTTGTCTTTCTGCTCAATGGAAGGTACATATTTATTTAATAAAGATAATCGTCCATATACATCTTCCTTAGCTGGTAGTTTTGTCCATTGAATTTTTTGACCCTAAACCTACCGTCTTCCACCATTGCTCCCACTCAAACCAGGAACCCTTCTCTCCTGCAAGTTTATCAGCCAAATAGACCTCCGACTTTGATACCAATTGTTAGAAAATTATATAAATATATTATATATATATATATATATTATATATATACATATATATATATATTTTTTTTCTGGCAAATGTAAACTATTTATATAAAAAAAAAAGAGAAAAAGATATATACAAGAGGTCGAAACCTCTGAGAGCGTATGAACAACTCTCTGTCAAGTTTTCCAACCAAAATTTGTGATTACAGGCTTTGACAAAGTGCCTATTCTCACAATTACAATTCCAGTTTGCAGAATTAAACATAAAGACCTGGAATTTTAACAAAATGCATAAACAAAACAAGGATGCCTGTTGAAAGAGGACACGCGTTGAAGGTACTCCAGGCGTCCCGGACTGGGCACACGTAACCAAAACCAAAGGCAAGCTGAGCATAGGGGCAAGCACGTTGCTTCCCGAATGGCGCACAGGTGGCGCACGGAATCAAGACCATAGACAGGCTGAGCACAGGTGGTCATCGAATCAAAAAACCAAAGGCAAAAAATGCTGGAAAATACCTTAATCCTTCCTTTCCTCTGCTGTCGCCTATTCTTCTGCATCCTTCTGCTTTGCAGCTAGCTGCTTTGCTTCCCATTCAGCTTCCTCCCGTTCAGGATTAGGCACACACTCAATTTCCATCCCAGCCGGAATGTCCTCCAGCCGCAGAATTCCTGGAGGAAGGATGGGATACAGGCGACCTCCAAAGAAGCGCGCAGGCTTTTTGTCTTCTGCAGGCAGCTTCTAAGCTTGGGAATTCGTCTCCTGGTGCTGGGCCGAGCTGGTAATTTCCATATTGATAAGACTACATATTTCGCGAAGGGCTTCATGCTGCTCCTCAGAATGCACATCTGTGCTTCCCTCTTCGAGCTTGCTCTGAGAGGAGGGATGGTAGGAGCTTTCCTCCTGGCTTTTGCTCTGAGAGGAATTGTTGGAGCTTGGCTCCACCTCCTCAGAAATCCCCTTACCCTTACCATCATCATCTTCTTCCTCCATAAATACCACAGTAATTAAGGTGGAAACTATAGGCTTGTTAGTGCGACGAATGTATTTGAACTTCACCGTCTGCACCGAGTTGTTGGTATCTGAGTCGGAACCGTCAGAATCAGGGGAGCTGGGCGAAGCATAAGCCAACGGGGAGACCCGCTGCGGGCTATGAATGCCACTGCCACCAGGGTTCCTGCCACGACGCGGTGAAGCATGACCTCGAAGAGGCATTCTGAACCTGCCGAAATGTAACAGGGTTTTCTAAACTCGACTTTCCATGAGAAGATGTGACAGAAGGGACCAAATCTCACACTGCTCCCTGCCTCCGAAGTGACTCTGCTTCACTCTTACACTTCCCTTCTCTGCCCACAAACCCACATTTTCTTGCAGAGCAGAGCCGAAATTCTTTGCCTGTTCAGACAGGCCTATCAATCTGAAATCCCCGCGCCCAGACATTCTGGCAGCTTCTACCTTAATTCCTTGGTAGCTCGGGCGATAGGAATGGCATTGAATGGCATTGAATGCGTGTTTAATGAGCTTCATTAATCGCAAGTGGGATTGCCTTCGTCCCGATGACTCCTCGTGGCGGTCACGTGGCTAGCTCCAAACAACGTGTCACCCGCATCTGGGTAGGCCTTTGCTTCTATCTGCATATCACTGTTTATGATTTCCTAGAAGGTTGCTCGCTCCGATTCTGGAACAATAACCTATGGGGATCCTTCCTGGTGCTCCTTGCCTTGCTCTGCCCCTAGATTGGCCAGGAAGTCAGCTGCTCTGTTCCCTTCCCATCTGGTGTGCTTGAATGAAGTGGCTTTGTTGTTCTGAAGCCAAGTCTGTAGAGATTCCAGTCTGGTGGCCATCCTCCAACTCCTACTGACCTTCTGGGCTGCAGAGCCTTGCTGAATTTTGGTAGCCATGTTAATTATAATTTGAGAATCTCCTTCCACTATGAGGGGGATGAAACTCTGATGGTGAGCGATTTGGAGTCCTTGCCATAGTCCTTCCAACTCAGCTGCATTGTTAGTGTTCCATCCTATGGATCCATAGTAGACTTTAAGAGGGATTCCCTGAGAGTTTCTTATAATGCCTCCATATCCTGTTATGCCTGGATTGCCTTTGGACGCTCCGTCGAAGTTGAGAAGATAAGTATTTTTAGGGGGAGGAGTCCAGTTGGTGAGCGTTTTTTTTGCTTTCGTGACAGAGGTACCTTGAGCTGAATTGGGAGGAGTGATTTGGAATTGCCAATTGTTCCATATTGCCTGCTCCTGATTGTTTGAAGGAAAATCCTCCTGGGACCAACCTTTGATCGATAGAGTTTCCTGAAGGTTCTGGTTGATGATGATCCAGACTTGCTCCATATCCATAGCCTGATCTTTAAAAACTCTCCGGTTTCTTTCTTTCCAGACATTCCACATTACTGTACCTGGAATGATTTGCCAGAGAGTATTGAGAATATTACATTGATAGGGCTGCTGTGGCCAAGATCGGAGAGTGTTGTTTATATCACCCTGGACTCTAACTTCCTTCTGGCAACGAAAAGAAACTTTCTCCCATATCCTGCGACTGAGGGGACATAGGTGCATAAGATGTGCTGTTGATTCCTCCTCTATTTTGCAATTAAGGCATATTGAAGGTCCTGCAAATTTCCTCTTTCTGAGATTGTCCCAGGTAAGAGTTCTATTGTGCGACAGCAACCAAAGGAATGTGGAGATCTTCGGCCATACGGGAGGTTGCCAAATTCACTCCCATATTTTATCTTTGATGTATTTTCCTTTTATGATAATGTGGTAGGCTTCTGTGGATGTGAAAGTTCCTTTCTCTGCATAACCCCATCTTAGTGAGTCTGGGCCGTCCTCCTTTATTATTTTCCTCTTTTTTAGCTCCGCTGCTAAAGCTGTTTGAACCTCCGCTGGGCCATGGGGTAAGATAGCGCTGGCTTCCTTCCATTCACGATGATCAGAGGTGTTATTAGTTGTCCAGAATTGATTGATCTTTTCCTGTTGTATGAGATCCTGATTGGGGATGTCTTGAATGATGTTATTTATGCTGGGTAATTGTTGCCATGAGTCTGTCCAGAAGCGTGCAACACATCCACTCTTGACTTCCCAAAAGCTATGCTGTTGTATGAGGTCCCTGTTGAGAATTGCTGAGTTCCATATAGCTGAACCTTTGCTGATTTCTGTCATTCTTGCTCGCTCCTCCAGAGGCAGATTGTTGGCGTATTTCGCTGTCCATATTTGTGCCCATTGGGTATCTGGATATGTTAGCCATTTCCACCATATTTTTGCGCCCATGATCTTATTACTATGTTCAGGATCCCGTAGGCCAATTCCTCCTCCAATTTTTGGGAGGCATGCTTTCTCCCACTTAACTAGTGCCCATTTCCTATTTGGACCAGAGCAGCCCCATAGGAAGTTTCTCTGTAATTTTTTAATAGCTTTGAGGACCCATTTTGGGGCTGCCAGTATGAAAAATAGGTATAGTGGAATTGATTGCAGGACTGCTTTAATTAGAACCATCTGACTGGCCATGTTTAGTGATCTATGAGTCCAAAGAGATAGTTTGGCTTCTAAATTTTCCAAAAGGGAGGTCCATGAAGAATGCTTCCTGGCATAAGCGAAGAGAGGTGCTCCGAGGTATTTGGAAGGCAGAGAGGCAATGGAAAAACCGAGAATCCGGGCAATGGCTCGCTGGGTGGTTGGGTGTGTATTGAAGGAAAAGATTTGGGATTTGACTGAGTTCATGAGGGTTCCCGAAGCTTTAGAGAAGAGAAGGAGCAGAGAATTTAGAGCGCGGGCTTCTTGGACCGAGGAGTAGCCAAAGATCATGTTGTCGTCAATAAATTGCTGGTGTGAGACAGTGGGGGCTTGGTGGAGGGTGATGCCTTTAAGATCTTGGGATTGAATGGCACTTTTAATACATCTACCCAGGCCTTCCGCCATTATAATGAATAGGAAAGGCGAGAGGGGGTCCCCTTGTCTGATACCTCTGGAGGCAAAGAAGGTTGAGGTCAGAATGCCATTGATGAGGATGGAGAAGAAGGCAGAGGATATTAGGCTACTGACCCATCGTATCCAAGCATTATCAAAACCAAAAGCCTTTAAAACCTTTTGCATGTAATCCCAGCTTATGCTATCAAAAGCTTTTGAGAGGTCGATTTTGAGGAGCATACCTGGTTTTCTTTATTGCTTGAGGGAATTGATAATCTCATGAGTGAGAATTATCCTGTCCGTAATTTGACGCCCTTCCACATAGCCAGACTGTTCTGGAGAGATGATGAGAGGAAGCACTGGTTTTAATCGTAATGCCACCACCTTCGATACAATCTTGTAGGTGATGTTGCATAAGGCTATTGGTCTGTACTTATCAGGCTTGTTGGACTCCTCCGATTTAGGTATTAAGGCGATGAAAGTTGCATTTAGTCCTGGGTACATCCATCGCATGCTGCGAGATTCTTCTACTACTTGCCAAACTTCCCATTTAATAAGTTCCCAGAAGTAATGAAAGAAGTTTGACGTAAATCCATCAGGGCTTGGAGCTTTACCTGCCTTGAGCGAGTTGGCTGCTGTTTCCACTTCCTGAAGGCTGATCGGCTTGAGTAGCAGGGAGTTTTGCTCCTCTGTTATGAGACGTGGGATGTGCCTCATGATACCTTCTATGGCTTCCGCTCGATTTACGTTTGGCTCCTTACTCATTTCCTTGAAGTGTTGTATAAATTCTTGTTCAATCTCTTCCTGGGTTTCCACTTTTTCTCCCTGAGCATTGATGATTTGTGATATATGATTTCTCATTCTCCTTTGGACAGTCGATTTATGGAAGAACTTGGTGTTTTTCTCTCCTTCCTTAAGCCATCTGATTCTGGATTTTTGTCGCCATAAGACCTCCTCCTGTTTCTCCCTTTCTAGAAGTTTGCTTTCCATGTCTTGTTCTTTTTGTACCAGTTCTTCTGTGCGCCCCTCTGAAATGATTTTTTGTTGTGTCTGTTTTATCCCTTGTATAATCAGCTCTTTCTCTTTTAAAATATGGCCAAATGTGTTTGTGTTCCATTGTTTGATTTCGGCTTTGAGCATCTTCAGCTTTTTTTGGAATCTTGCCATTTTTGTAGGCGCAGTTGGGTTGCTATTTTGCCATGCCTTCTGGATGAAATACTTGAATTCTGGGTGAGAAAACCAGAATGCTTCAAATCTAAATGGTCTTTTGATGCTATTTCCTGGCCGATTCCAATGCAATTCTATTGGCCAGTGGTCAGATCTAGAGAATGGAATGATGTGCGCTGTAAACTCTCCTCCAAGATGGATGGCGTTGTCGGATAAGAGAAATCTGTCCAGGCGGGACGCGATTTGTAGAGAGGCGACACGCTTGTTGGTCTAGGTGAATAGGCCATTAGCTGTGGGAATATCTATCAGCCAGTTATTTTGAATGAAGTCTTTAAGTAAGGTCCCATCTCTGTTGATCCTGCATCTGCCTCCTTTTTTTTCCTCTGTTGAGGCTATCATGTTGAAATCGCCTCCCAAAATCCAGAGCGGATGTTGCCTACCAAAATTGAGCTGAGATATGTTTTCTAGGATTGCTGCTTTCTGGGGACCTTCTTGAGGGAAGTAAACATTAGTTATGTGGTCATGGATGTTTGTGCCCATAATATGAAAATCTGCCTGTATGAAATTTTTGTTTGCATGTGTATTATTTAGTTGTATTTTCCCTGCATCCCAGAGGATTGCCAATCCTCCAGAGGCTCCTTGTGCATCTACAGTTGTGACTTGTCCTCCTAGCCAAGCTGTGGCTGCGATTCTTTCCAATATTATCGAGTTGCATTTTGTTTCCTGTAGGAACAAGATGGTTGGTTTGTCTTCCATGATCAAATTTTTGAGGAGTTTTCCTTTCCTGGGGTTGTTCAGCCCTCTAATATTCCAGGAGATCAACTTCATTGAGAAGTTTTGGGGTTGGTGTTGAAATATTTGGTGAGTTTGGCATATCTGCCTGACTCCACCAAAACTTCTCCAATCTTGATTGTTCTTTCTAGAGCTGTCTTTCTGCCTCTCTTTTTGCTGTCTTTGTATATAAATTTACCATCCCATTGGTTGCCTATCTGGATTCCAAGTGAATATTTCTTTTGAGCCTTTTTCAGAATTTCTACTAGATTGTCAACTTGTGTTTCGGGGATTTTATCGAAGTTACCTGTTTTGCATGCTAGTTCTAATCCGAGAAGGTCCAGTTCCCCAACATCGATTGTTTCACTATCGTCTTCCATGAACTGTGCCTCTTGCGTGTTGCCTTCTGCTTCCTTTCCTTTATCCTGTGTGTGGGATGGGTTATCTATCTCCATATCCGGGTTGGACCAGGTCTCTGTGACTGGCTATTCTTTTCCGCCTTCTTGGTTCTTCATTGATGTTTTTGGCTGGTTGGGTTTGAAGGTTTTTGAGTTTGATCCGGGCATTTCCGGTTGATCTTCTTGCGCTAACGTCTCAAAACTGTTGCTTGTTGACGGTTGAGATTTCACTGTCGTCTCTGTCTTCCCTTTTGGAGTGGCTGGAGTCTTTTTGTGTCCACGTCTTCTATTTGTTACTTTGGTAAACCCATCCTGAGTTTGTGGTTCTTGTTTACTTGGAGCATCAGGCTTAGTATTTAGAGGGTAGTCTCTGAAGAGGTGTCCCAGAGTATGACATCGCCTACAGCGAAACGGGACGTGCTCATAGTCTAGGACCTGGATCCAATCTTGGTCTTCATGAAATAAGCATATTGTGTCTGGAAGAGGCTGTTTCAGGTCCATATAGACACAGATTCTGGCATAAGAAGCATAAATGGTGTATCGCACAGCCTTTGTTTCTTCAGCCACTTTGACAAAGTCACCCAGTGCTGATCCAAGGGCTTTTAATGAGTCTTCCCCCCAATACTCCCATGGGAGTGAGTATAAGCGAATCCAGACTGGAGCATAATTGAGATCTTCAGTATCTGGGTTGAATCTAGCCTTCCATTCTCTAAGGAAAAGCCCTGCCGAGTTGAAGAAGTAAGGCCAGCCTTCGAATACTCTGTTTCTATCTTCAAGACAGTTGAAAATGGCTGTAAAAAAGCCTTTTGGCCCTATTAAGAGGGTGATTTCTCCCTTGGGCTTCCAATTTCTGTTTATCCAGATTCTTAAAGCCCTTTTTGTGGGCCAAAGTCCCATAAATTTGCATATAAGGGCATTGTCTTGCATAAACTATATACGGGCATTTATACTGTGGCCTGGTAATTCTACTTCTGGCCTGTGAGCTGCCACAGGTTTGCAGGTGGAGGATCTTACCGTATTGGCTACATTTCTGTTGTTAGTCATAGTTTCTTCAGCTTTCATGTTGTGGTCTAAGACGTCATCAGTGGTGACCTCCGGTCCTTGCTGGTTCCTGCCGCCGAGCGGCTCTTTGTTACCCTCCCCCAGCGGGGGGTCCATTGGTATTAAACGCCCAGACTCCGTCCGAGCAGAATGCTGCCACTGTCAGGTCAATGCGACACAGAGCAGTGCAGCCTGCCACCGCAGGTCTGAGCAAACCCTAGCCGCTTACTGAATCCATTATCGTCTTGCTCCCGTTTGCCTTTGACAAGTATAACTCAATTTCTCTCTTAAGACACACATATTCAAACAATCGTTAGAAAATTATATATTACAGAGCAGTGGAACAGATAAAATATTACAGAAATATAAACACAGAAAATGCATAAAACAAGAGAGACACATATATAAGTTTTTCACCGAGTTTGGGCTACGTCCATAGAGAAACAACCAATCCTTGTTTTTATATTATCCAACAAACTAAAGAGATACAACCTATAACAGATCTGCTGTAACTCCCTCTTCGCTCTCAATATCCTCTCTCTTTCCCACTCAGAATATATATCTACATAGATGCAATAGAATTCCCTCATATATAGTGAGAGGTTGTTTTATAGGGCAAAAAACCCTAAATTAAACATAACTTCTATCGTCAGATCATCCACCTAATGAACGACCCAGATTGACTAGAAATTACTATAATTTTTCAAGACAATTTTACATCTATTTTTAGCTTCAGGGGCACTGCCCTTGAACCCCCACCAGGGGACCGCTAGCCCCTACACCCCCTGTCCCACATGGAGGGGTGTACAATCTTTCTGGGGTATACATCCAGCTAAAATATTTGAATACAAAAGATAATGAGGCTCCACACCCAACGCACAGGAAAACGATCATGGATAACTTTCTCCATATCCTTCGTTAGTTCCCCATAAGGGACACATATTCATCTAGTAGCCACTCTGGAGGTGCCACTCCTTTTAAGGTACAAGTTAGCTTTGAAATTCCCATATTTGAGGGCCAAATAGATGCAGACGTCATGGAGAAATGGTTGAATCTATTGGAAGGATATTTTTTTGTTCATGACTTTTCCAATTGGGAAAAGATTAATTTTACACTTTTCAAAGCCACCCCACACCTCAAGGACTAGTGGAAAACCTATTGTGTTAAAAAGGATGAGAGGGAGTCCTGTTAAAATTGGCAACCAGGGAAAAAATTCTTGTGGGTTATCTTATTCATGGCTGATAATATTTTTATTAGATTCCTCTCGTCGAGAGGTGGAGGATTGATATAAAGATCATCTGATTCTGATAAGTATTCATGGAGATATGAATTTATTTTGATTATGGAATTATTACCAAGCAGACCTACAACTCATGTAGGTTCAGAAGCCCAACAGTCGCATCTATTCAAACACCAACATTGTGTATAAATCTAAGAGGAATTTTCCTCATTTGCACCCACTCATCTCATCACATCTCTCTCTCTCTACTGCGTAGAAATGAGTCTCTTCTCTACTGCGCAAAAATGGGTCTCTCTCTCACACATGTGAAGCTAGAAGCTGTTGAACCTGAAGCTGCAACTGCAGAAGTAAAGATTGACCTACCTATCCTCAAAGATATCCTCTTTGGAACTTTGCTATAGGTTCATCTGAACCTCCTCCTAAAGCCACAACTTTTGGTGGTGGAATGAAGTCAATCCGATGAATGGTTTGCAAGATATCGACTGCCCTAGTTTGAAACCAGAAACTGCTGAAACTGAAGCTGCAACTGCAGAAGTAAATATTGACCTATGTGGCCTAGAATATCTCCTCTTTGGAACTACACTATAGGTTCATCTGAACCTCCTCTGAAAGCTGCAAATTTTGGAGGTGGAATGAAGTCAATCTGACAATCGGTTTGTGAGATATCATCTGCCCTAGTTTGATAATGAAGCCGCTAATGATGATGCTGTTGATCTAGGGTTTGTTGTTGCTGATATGAGTCAGATTTATTGTACTATTTGTCTCTACTAAATTATTGAAGATAAAATAATATTTTATCAAAGGGCTTCCCCACACATTGTGGGGTTTGTCCCTGGCTAGCCGCCACATCTTGTGTCCCTCGTCTTGGCTTGCTTTCACATCTATATGCACTTTACTTTATGTACATGTGATTGCTAATATGTGGAATATAATAAGAAAAAGAAGTAAACTGTTATAAGCATAGAACATACCATAACTTAACATGGTATCAGATCTGAGGTGAAGACAAAGCTCGAGCAAGAGCAAGAGCAATCATCGGAGAGAAGATTGGCAAGGCTATCCTAAAAGAACTATGGGGTCCTCAACACTCTACTGAAGGCAAGCATCATAAGAAATATGACTATCACTAATGGAAGATGTCTATCGATCTAACACTAGAAGATCTAGGAGTGTTGGAGCATCTAAGAGGCAATATTGTTGAGCCTCCGTCAAATGCATTTGTTGTTGCATGGAACAAATGGAAAACTGAAGAAGTCAAAATAGAAGATCATCCGGGACTCTATCAATAAGCATTTGGTGGCCTAAATCTTTGCACTGGACACCTCCAAGGAAATATATGATAGACTGGTGAGTTTATTTAAAGTTAATGATGCAAATCAAGTTTTGTTTCTTAGAAATAAACTAAGGGAAATCAAGAAGGGTAAAGATGAGAGTATGAAAGCATACTTCTTAAGAATAACTGAGATCAAGAACGATCTCCTATAGGGAGGCTATTACTAACAGGGAAATGGCACTCACGACTCTTGGAGGATTACCATTCGAATGGTACGTGTTCAAGAATACTCTTCTGAACTATAATGTAATTCCTGGTTTCGAGGAACTAATGGCTAGATGCATTCAAGAAGAAACAAGGGAAGAAGAGCAAGAAATCCCCATGCCTAAACGTCCTCCTGCTGCCTTTTCTTCTCATGCTAAGAAAAAAAATAATTATGGGACTAAATCAAAAGGAAAGGCTGGAAGAAAATGACGATGTTACATCTGCGATAAAGTAGGTCACTATGCAAGGGAGTGCCTTGATAGAAAGGACTCACACCGGGATGATGATCAAAATCCCTCTGATGGCAATCAAAGGAATGACAAATTCAAAAGCAAAGGTAAGAGGAGAGCTGGGAATTGAGGAAGAGGACAACCATTCAAGAAGGCTAGAAATTCCAGGATGTATTAAATGCACCTTACCTCAAAAAGAACTTAGTGTCCATCTCGGCAATGGAAGACAAAGGCTACAAGGTAACCTTCAGCGATGGCAAGGTACGTATATGGAAAAATAATGTTAAAAATGCCTTTACTCTTGGGTTTAGTGTTGATTCATTATATTAGGTCGATGGAAGTCCGCTAGGTGTCATGTCTTATGACACATCTCTTCAGTCCGAACTTTGGCATCGGAGGTTTGCCGCCCTTCATTACAAAGCTATACTCGGTGTAAGACAAATGGTGGCAGGGATGCCTGAATTCCGAGTAGAAAAAGGTGTATGTCCAGGATGTGCCGAAGGAAAGCTCAAAAGGGGACCATTCCCCTCAAGCCAAAGCAAGACCTCTGATATATTATGGTTGGTTTACTCAGGCATATCTGAGGCTGGCATTAAGAGGGAGACTACTACACCACATACTCCTGAGCAGAATGGTGTGGCGGGAAGGAAGAATCGTAGGATTGTGGAAGTTGTCCGAGCCATGCTACATGATCAAAGACTTCCGAAGTTTCTATCTGCTGAAACTACAAACACCGCCGTATATGTACAAAATCGATGCCCTCATCAAGCATTGGGTTCCAAGACTCCTGAAGAAATGTTCACCGGTAAGAAACCTGGTGTTTCTCATTTTTTTTTGGAAGCCCTATATATTTTCATGTGCCGAAAGAGAAAAAAATAAATTGGGTGCATCTGGAAAGAAAGGAATTTTCGTGGGCTATGGTGAAAATACTAAAGGCTATAGAATCTATGTAGTCAGTCAAAGGGAAGTCGTGATTAGTCATGATGTCACCTTTGACGAAGATATGGCTCTCAGCAAGGTGGACAATCTTCCGACTTTGAGGAGCTCTCAAGAAGCCGACACCAAGGAACCGAAAGAAAAGGTTGATGAATCAATGCCTAATGTAGAAGAACCCATGGATCTGATTGATCCTCGTCCACATGAGCCTTCCTCTTCTAGGAAGAGGCCTTCATGGCTTAGGGGGATACTTGATGATGCTGAAGGACATGCTGCAGCCCAAGGAACCTTTCGTGAAAGTAAGAAACCTAACAGGTATCAGGGATACCTGACCATCATGAGCATGATCATACAAAATGAGCCTTCATCATTCTCAGATGCTGTCAAGCATCAAGTATGGAAGGATGCTATGACTAAAGAATATGAGTCTATTATGGAGAATGATGTCTAGGAAGTAGTTCCCAGACCCCAGACAAGACAATTTTTACTTCAATATGGCTTTACAAGATAAAGAATGTAGCATATGGAAGTACGAAAAAGCCTAAGGCTTGTTTTGTTGCTCGTGGTTTCTCCTAGAAGGAAGGTATAGACTATGATATTTGCACCTGTTGCCAGATATACGACCATCCGCTTTATCATAGCCCTTGTGGCTTCATAAGGATGGAACCTACATCAGATGGATAGACCGTGTTCTTACACGGTTCGATCAAAGAAGAGGTTTATGTGGAGCAACTTGAAGGATTTGAGATTTATGATTGAAAATCTCATGTATGCAGGTTGAAGAAGGCTCTCTATGGGCTGAAGCAAGCACCCCGAGCATGGCATGAGAGGATCGATAGCTACTTGATGAAGTCGGGATTCACTGGGAGTGAAGCCGATCCTAAACTTTACCTTAAGGTTGGAGATGACAAGCCTCTCAGACTGGTGTTGTATGTGGATGACCTATTTCTAATAGGTGCGTACCCTCTCATTCACAAATGTAAGAGGGAATTGGCTTCTGGATTTGAAATGAAGAGCCAAGGACTTGAAGTGTGGCAGAAGCCAAGGGAAATTTTCTTATCTCAAGGAAAATATGTGGTGAAGATTCTGAAAATATTTGGTATGGTGGACTGCAAGCCTCTGACTACCTCGAGGATCTTAACTTTCAGAAGTTATATGGTAGTGATGTCGAACCAGATTTGGGAAATGCCTCTGAGTTTCAAAAACTCATTCGCGTTGATGTTCTTGGTGAACCTCCGTCCGAACATATGTTTTGCAGTTAGCATTATGAGCTCATATTTAGTTGAGCCTCACTAGATTGGTGCCAAGAATCTTTTGAGATGTCTTCACGACAAAATCTCTCATGGATTGAGATACATTGCCAGAAATATGAAACTGCATAATTTTTCAAATGCTGATTAGGCAGGTAGTGTGGAGGATCACTGAGCACTTTTAGGGTTTTTTCTCTTTTGATTTTGCTTTGATATAATGCATGAGCAGGAAGTAGAAGTCGGTTGCCATAAGCACTGCCGAGACCGGATACATATCTACGAGTATGAACTCGTATGAAGCTGCCTAGTTGGGGAAGCTCTTCAGTGAGTTGTTTGAATGCATACCACTGTGACTCTCTATAACAACCAGAGGTGGCATTCGATTATTGAGAAATCTCGTATTCGTCGATTGCTCCAGCAGATAGACATCATCTGGGATATGGTAAGTTGATGAGCAATGAAACTCCATCGCATTAAGATGATCGACAGGTTGATACACCTTGTCAAAGCCCTGAGGAAAGATCTAATCTATGATTTTCCCAAACGACTTAGAGTCGTCAAGAAACCCTGGTACAAGGGTCCTTCGTGTTGCATACATTGAACTCTGGGAGCTCTGAGGGCTTGCGGTTCTTACTAGAGCCACATACAACCACAGGGTGACTCACCCTCCCCTAGTGGTGCGCACTGGAACAAGATGATTCGCTCCCTTGTGGGACAAGATGATTCACTCTCTTGTGGAGTAAGATGATTCGCTCTCTTGTGGGACAGGATGATTCGCTCTCTTGTGTAGCAGGATGATTAGTTCTCCTATGAGGCCTGGATTGATGTGTTCTCCATGGTGATTGTAGCAAGATTGATGTGTTCTCCTGTGAGGCTTGGATTGATGTGTTCTCCATGGCGATTGTAGCAGGATGATGTGTTCTCCATGGCGATTGTAGCAGGATGATGTGTTCTCCTATGAGGCCTGGATTGATGTGTTCTCCATGGCGATTATAGCAGGATGATGTGTTCTCCTGTGAGGCCTGGATTGATGTGTTCTCCATGGCGATTGTAGCAGGATTGATGTGTTCTCTTGTGAGGACAGGATTGATTAGTTCTCTTGTCGAGGCATCCTACCCATGGAGTCTAGGACTCATGGGAAGTACCTATCATCTGATCAATGAGCAGGGAAATGAAGTTAGGGACCATAGTAGTACCGATGGATGCATCGTTGCATCTACCGTACTCCCTACTCTAGGATGACCTCCATTGATCTGGGATCAATGATACTGGTTTGGCACTAGTGGTAGGAGTTGTACCATACTATGACACTGATTTCGAGTTGGTTGAGACTAGTCTGGGATAAGTGGTACATACTCTGATACTAACTTCATGTCAGTGCAGTGCTGGTCTGGGAACCAGTGAGAATGGTACATACTATGACACTGACTTCAGGTCAGTTGAGACTGGTCTGGGACCAGTGGTACGTTCTCTGAGACTGCAATACTGGTCTGGGACCAGTGGTAGGAGTGGTACTTACTATGAAGCTGACATTGGGTCGATTGAGACTGGTCTAGGACTAGTGGTACGCACTCTGAGACTCACTTTGAGTCAATGGAGGATGATACTGGTTTGGGACCAGTGGAGTTGTACTCACTATGATGCTGACTTTGGGTTGGTTGAGACTGGTCTGCGACCAGTGGTCCATACTCTGAGACTGACTTTGAGTCAATATGATACATCCTCGATCATTTCTTCTTCTTCATAATTCGGACAAAAGCATAGCATAACAGAGAAATGCAAGAGCAGAGCAAAACAGAGCAGAACAATACAGATCAGTGTAGGGCAGAACAAGACAAAGTAGAACAAGCATAATAGACCAGAGCAGGACAAGGGTCAGGCTATATAGGGCAGTGCATTTGATGGATGAATAGTAACGACCGATAGACAGATTGCAGATGAAGTTCTCCCTAGTTGAGAGGGAGTGTTAAAATTGGAAACCAGGGAAAAACTTCATGTGGATCATCTTGTTCATGGCTGATAATATTTTTATTAGATTCCTCTCGTCGAGAGGTGTAGGATTGATATAAAAATCATCTGATTCCGATAAGTATTCATGGAGATATGAATTTATTTTGATTATGGAATTATTATCAAGCCGACCTACAACTCATGTAGGCTCAGAAGCCCAACAGTCGCATCTATTCAAACACCAACGTTGTGTATAAATACAAGAGGACTTTTCCTCATTTGGACTCACTCATCTCATCACATCTATTGTGCAGAAACAAGTCTCTTCTCTACTGCGCAGAAAAGGGTCTCTCTCTCACACATGTGAAGCCGGAGGTTGTTGAACCTGAAGCTGCAATTGCAGATCCAAAGTTTGACCAGCGTTGACCATCAGGTCTCCTCCTCAGAACTGCGCTATAGGTCCATCTGGATCTCCTCAGAAAGCTGCAACTTTTGGTGGTGGAATCAAGTCAATCCAACGGATAGTCTGCAAGATATCGACTGCCCTAATTTGAAGGAAGCTGCTAAAATTGAAGCTGCAACTGCAGAAGTAAAGCTTGACCTGCGTGGACTAGAAGATCTCCTCATCTAAACTGTGTTGTAGGTTCATCTGAACCTCCTCTGGAAGCCGCAACTTGTGGTGGTGGAATCATGTCGATCCGATGGTCAGTTTGTGAGATATCGTTTGCCCTAGTTTGATGATGAAGCCACTAACGCTGATACTACTGATCTAGGGTTTGCTACTGTTGATATAAATCAGATTTATTGTACTATTTCTCTCTGCTGAATTATTGAAGATAAAAGAAGATTTGATCAAAGGATTTCCCCACACATTGTGGGGTTTTTCCCTTGCTAGCCGCCACATCTTGTGTCTCTTGTCTTGGCTTGTTTTCTGTCGATCGTTTAATGTTCTATCTGCACTTTACTTTATGTACATGTGATTGCTAATCTGTGGAATATAATAAGAAAAAGAAGTAAATTATCATACGCATAGAACATAACATAATTTAGCATGGTATCAGAGCTTAGGTGAAGACAAAGCCCGAGCAAGAGCAAGAGCAATCACCGAAGAGAAGATTGGCTAGGCTCTTTCCTGCCGAAGACAAGCTCTGTTAGAAAGCTGACTATCACAGATGGAAGATGTCTATCGAACTAACCCTAGAAGAACAACGAGTGCTCGACCATGTAAGAGGCAATATTGTTGAGCCTCCATCAAATGTATCCGCTGTTGCCTGGAACAAATGGAAAATGGAGAAGTCAAAACAAAGAAGATCATCTAGGACTCTATCGACAAGCACTTGGTGGCCTACATCTCTGAACTGGACACCTCCAAGGAAATCTACGATAGACTGGTGAGTTTATTTAAAGTCGATGATGCAAATCAAGTTTTGTTTCTTAGAAATAAATTGAGGGAAATCAAGAACGGTAAAGATGAGAGTATGCAAGCATGCTTCTTAAGAATCACCAATATCAAGAACGATCTCCTATCTATTGGGGAGACTATTACTGACAAAGAAATGGCACTCACCACTCTTGGAGGATTACCATCCGAATGGTACGTGTTGAGGACTACTCTTCTGAACAATAATATAATTCTTGGTTTTGAGGAATTAATGGCTAGATGCATTCAAGAAGAAACAAGGGTAGAAGAACAAGAAATGCCCATGCCTAAAGGTCCTCTTGTTGTCTTTTCTTGTCATGCTAAGAAAATAAATAATTCCAGGACTAAATCAAAAGGAAAGGCTAGACCTAAGGGTGGAAGAAAAGGATGATGTTACATCTATGATAAAGTAGGTCACTATGCAAGGAAGTGCCCTTATAGAAGGACTCACACTGGGATGATGATCAAAATCCCTTTTATGGAAATCAAAGGAATGACAAATTCAATAGCAATGGTAAGAGGAGAGCTGGGAATCAAGGAAGAGGACAACCATTCAAGAAGGCTAGAAATTCCAGGATGTATTAAATGCACCTGACCTCAAAAAGAACGTGGTGTCCATCTCGGCAATGGAAGACAAAGGCTACAAGGTAACCTTCAGCGATGGCAAGGTACGTATATGGAAAAATAATGTTAAAGATGCCTTTACTCTTGGGTTTCATGTTGATTCATTATGTCAGGTCGATGGAACTCCGCTAGATATCATGCCTTATGACACATCTCTTCAGTCCGAACTTTGGCATCAAAGGTTTGCCCCCCTTCATTATAAATCTCTACTCGGTGTAAGATAAATGGTGACAGGGATGCCTGAATTCGAGTAGAGAAAGAAGGTGTATGTCCAGGATGTGCCGAAGGAAAGCTCAAAAAGGGAACCATTCCCCTCAAGACAAAGCAAGACCTCTGATATATTACAGTTGGTTCACTCAGGCATATCTAAGGATGGCATTAAGAGGGAGACTACTACACCACATACTTCCGAGCAGAATGGTGTGGCGGGAAGGAAGAGTTGTATGATTGTTGAAGCTGTTCGGGCCATGCTACATGATCAAAGACTTCCGAAGTTTCTATGGGCTAAAACTACAAACACCGTCGTATATGTACAAAATTGATGCCCTCATCAAGCATTGGGTTCCAAGACTCCTGAAGAAATGTTCACCGGTAAGAAACCTGATGTTTCTTTCTTTTTTTGGAAGCCCTATATATTTCCATGTGCCGAAAGAGAAAAGAAATAAATTGGGTGCATCCGGAAAGAAAGGAATTTTCGTGGGCTATGGTGAAAATACTAAAGGCTATAGAATATATGTAGCCGGTCAAAGGGAAGTCGTGATTAGTCATGATGTCACCTTTGACGAAGATATGGCTCTCAGCAAGGTGGACAATCTTCCGACTTTGAGGAGCTCTCAATAAGCCGACACCAGGGAACCGAAAGAAAAGGATGATGAATCAATGCCTAATGTAGAAGAACCCATGGATCTGATTGATCCTCATCCACATGAGCCTTCCTCTTCTAGGAAGAGGCCTTCATCGCTTAGGGGGATACTTGATGATGCTGAAGGACATGCTGCAGCCTGAGGAACCTTTCGTGAAAGTAAGAAACCGAACAGGTATTAGGCATACTTGACCATCATGAGCATGATCATACAAAATGAGCCTTCATCATTCTCAGATGTTGTCAAGCATCAAGTATGGAAGGATGCTATGACTAAAGAATGTGAGTCTATTATGGAGAATGATGTCTGGGAAGTAGTTCCCAGACCCCAGACAAGACAATTGTTACTTCAAAATGGCTTTACAAGATAAAGCATGCAGCAGATGGAAGTACGGAAAAGTATAAGGCCTTTTTTGTTGCTCGTGGTTTCTCCCAGAAGGAAGGTATAGACTATGATATTTGCACCTGTTGCCAGATATACGACCATCCGCTTGATCATAGCCCTTGTGGCTTCACAAGGATGGAACCTACATCAGATGGATAGACTGTGTTCTTGCACGATTCGATCAAAGAAGAGGTCTATGTGGAGCAACTTGAAGGATTTGAGATTTATGATTGAAAATCTCATGTATGCAGGTTGAAGAAGGCTCTCTATGGGTTGAAGCAAGCACCCCGAGCATGGCATGAGAGGATCGATAGCTACTTGATGAAGTTGGGATTCACTGGGATTGAAGCCGACCCTAACCTTTACCTTAAGGTTGGAGATGACAAGCCTCTCAGACTGGTGTTGTACGTGGATGACCTCTTTCTAATAGGTGCATACCCTCATTCACAAATGTAAGAGGGAATTGGCTTCTGAATTTGAAATGAAGAGCCAAGGACTTGAAGTGTGGCAGAAGCCAAGGGAAATTGTCTTATCTCAAGGAAAATATGTGGTGAAGATTCTGAAAATATTTGGTATGGTGGACTGCAAGCCTCTGACTACCTCAAGGATCTTAACTTTCAGAAGTTATATGGTAGTGATGTCGAACCAGATTTGGGAAATGCCTCTGAGTTTCAAAAACTCATTCGCGTTGATGTTCTTGGTGAACCTCCGTCCGAACATATGTTTTGCAGTTAGCATTGTGACCTCATATTTGGTTGAGCCTCACTAGATTGGTGCCAAGAATATTTTGAGATGTCTTCAGGACACAATCTCTCATGGATTGAGATACATTGCCAAAAATATGAAACTGCATGATTTTTCAAATGCTGGTTAGGGAGGTAGTGTGGAGGATCACTAGAGCACTTTTAGTGTTGTTTCTCTTTGGATTTTGCTTTGATATAATGGATGAGCAGGAAGCAGAAGTCGGTTGCCATAAGCACCGCCGAGACTGGATACATATCTATGAGTATGAACTCGTATGAAGCTGCCTGGTTGGGGAAGCTCTTCAGTGAGTTGTTTGAACACATACCATTGTGACTCTCTGTAACAAGCAGAGGTGGGATTCGATTATTGAGGAATCCTGTATTCATCAATTGCTCCAGCAGATAGACATCATCTGGGATATGGTAAGTTGATGAGCAAGGAAGCTCCATCACATTAAGATGATGGACAGGTTGATACACCTTGTCAAAGCCCTGAGGAAAGATCTAGTCTATGATTTTCCCAAACGACTTGGAGTCGTCAAGAAACCCTTGTACAAGGGTCCTGCATGTTGCATACATTGAGCTCTGGGAGCTCTGAGGGCTTGCGGTTCTTACTAGAGCAACATACAATCACAGGGTGACTCACCCTCCCCTAATGGTGCGCACTGGAACAAGATGATTCGCTCCCTTGTGGGACAAGATGATTCACTCTCTTGTGGAGTAAGATGATTCGCTCTCTTGTGGGAAAGGATGATTTGCTCTCTTGTGTAGCAGGATGATTAGTTCTCTTGTGAGGCCTGGATTGATGTGTTCTCCATGGCGATTGTAGCAGGATTGATGTGTTCTCCTGTGAGGCTTGGATTGATGTGTTCTCCATGGTAATTGTAGAAGGATGATGTGTTCTCCTGTGAGGCCTGGATTGATGTGTTTTCCATGGTGATTGTAGCAGGATGATGTGTTCTCTTGTGAGGCCTGGATTGATGTGTTTTCCATGGCAATTGTAGCGGGATTGATGTGTTCTCTTGTGAGGACGGGATTGATTAGTTCTCTTGTCGAGGCATCCTACCCATGCAGTCTGGGACTCATGGGAAGTACCTCTCATCTGATCAATGAGCAGGGAAATGAAGTTAGGGACCATAGTAGTACCGATGGACGCATCGTTGCATCTACTGCACTCCCTACGCTAGGATGACCTCCATTGATCTGGGCTCAATGATACTGGTCTGGGACTAGTGGTAGGAGTTGTACCATACTATGACACTGACTTCGGGTTGGTTGAGACTGGTCTGGGATCAGTGATACATACTCTGATACTGACTTCATGTCAGTGCAGTGTTGGTCTGGGACCAGTGAGAGTGGTACATACTATGACACTGACTTCAGGTTGGTTGAGACTGTTCTGGGACCAGTGGTATACTCTCTGAGACTGCGATACTGGTCTGGGACCAGTGGTACTTACTATGAAGCTGACTTTGGGTCGATTGAGACTGGTCTAGGACTAGTGGTACGCACTCTGAGACTGACTTTGAGTCAATGGAGGATGATACTAGTTTGGGACCAGTGGAGTTGTACTCACTATGATGTTGACTTCGGGTTGGTTGAGACTAGTCTGCGACCAGTGGTACATACTCTGAGACTGACTTTGAGTCAATATGATACGTCCTCGATCATTTCTTCTTCTTCATAATTCATACAAAAGCAGAGCAAAACAGAGCAATGCAAGAGCAGAGCAGAACAGTACAGATCAGTGTAGGGCAAAACAAGACAAAGCAGAATAGGCAGAATAGAGCAGAGCAGGACAAGGGTCAGGCTGTATAGGGCAGTGCATTTGATGGATGAATAGTAATGACCGATAGACAGATTGCAGATGAAGTTCTCCCTAGTTGAGAGGGAGTGTTAAAATTGGCAACCAGGGCAAAATTTCATGTGGGTCATCTTGGTCATGGCTGATAATATTTTTATTAGATTCCTCTCGTTGAGAGGTGTAGGATTGATATAAAAATCATCTGATTCCGATAAGTATTCATGGAGATATGAATTTATTTTGATTATGGAATTATTATCAAGCCGACCTACAACTCATGTAGGCTCAGAAGCCCAACAGTTGCATCTATTCAAACACCAACGTTGTGTATAAATAGAAGAGGACTTTTCCTCATTTTGACTCACTCATCTCATCACATCTCTCTCTCTCTCTCTATTGCGCAGAAACAAGTCTCTTCTCTACTACGCAGAAAAGGGTCTCTCTCTCACACATGTGAAGCCAGAAGTTGTTGAACCTGAAGCTGCAATTGCTGATCCAAAGTTTGACCAGCGTTGACCATCAGGTCTCCTCCTCAGAACTGCACTGTAGATCCATCTGGATCTCCTCAGAAAGTTGCAACTTTTGGTGGTGGAATCAAGTCAATCCAACGGACGGTTTGCAAGATATCGACTGCCCTAGTTTGAAGGAAGCTGCTAAAATTGAAGTTGCAACTGCAGAAGTAAAGTTTGACCTACGTGGACTAGAAGATCTCCTCATCTGAACTGCGTTGTAGGTTCATATGAACCTCCTCTGGAAGCTGCAACTTGTGGTGGTGGAATCATGCCGATCCGACGGTCAGTTTGTGAGATATTGTTTGCACTAGTTTGATGATGAAGCCACTAACGCTGATACTGCTGAGGGTTTGCTACTACTGATATAAATCAGCTTTATTGTACTATTTCTCTCTGTTAAATTATTGAAGATAAAATAAGATTTGATCAAAGGATTTCCCCACACATTGTGGGGTTTGTCCTTTGCTAGCCACCACATCTTCTGTCTCTTGTCTTGGCTTGTTTTTTGTCGATCGTTTAATGTTCTATCTGCACTTTACTTTATGTACATGTGATTGCTAATCTGTGGAATATAATAAGAAAAATAAGTAAACTGTCATAAGCATAGAATATACCATAATTTAACACATACCACTCCACTTTGTGACGATCGGGGTCATGGCAGAGGATGATCGAGTTCACTTTGGGTTTGACACACGGGGGATCATTGGAACCTCTACTGCATGGCAAGGCAGACTTGTCCTGTTATGGCTTAGAGTTGAGATTAGCAGTGGAGGGGTAGATATTGGCATCATGGAGATGCCCAAGCGGGATGAGCTTGACTCTCATAGAATTTTCGCCACTCGGCCTCAAGAGGGGAGGACACTATCTGCGCACGATGGGGAGTATGTCATAGTCAGAGTAGCGCAACATCAGCATGGTGGCACCACTATGGGACTAGAAAGGAACTGGGGCATCACAACTCTTCACATCTCAATAACCTTTAGGGATGCACTAGCTACTACAGGGGTGTTGATTTGGGGTAGCATAGGATGTGCTCTAGCCATGAAAATTGGTGGAGAGGCTAAAGCACATGATATCTCCAAGACCCAGAAATGGTTTGGACAAATTGTACCCAGTTTGGGAGATATTAAAATAATCAATATTTTAGTGGAGTTCCTAAGTCTAAACTTAGGAAAAATAAAATATTAATGCGTATTAATATAAAACTGGGTTAGAAGGTTCCAAAAGTCATGGATCAAGCCAAATCTAATCTTAGCTATTGATTAGAGATTTAATCTCGGCCATTGAAGGACCAACAAGAAAAGTATAAGAGAAGGCTTGAGGGTCAGTTGGAGAATACACCAGAGTGATCAATCATTCATTTTGCTAGAGCGGGGTCGCTAAGCAAAGTTGAATCAGTGATTAGCAGCGAGGGGCAGTGAGTACAAAGCAAAGATGTAGAGACAATACTGAGAGACCATCACAGAAGCAGAGAGAGCGAGAGCAACAACCAGTCCAGGCTACGCAGTGCGTACTAGAGACAGCGCAAAGGCTAGTGGGACTGCGTCATCCACGTAGAGGCTATTGGAGTGAGGTAGAGGGTCCCAGAGGCTGTGCAGTGCATCAAAGAGTTGACGTAGGTCAGCACGAGGCTAACACAAAAGCCATAAGGGCCAGCACTGAGCTTCAGTTGTGCTGGAGAGGGGTTTGTTGGACAGGTTTTCTGAATACCTGTTTCCGAATATAGAGGTATTGTTGTCGTGAATTTTTTCTCTGTCAGGTGAGCCAGTTAGGCACCTAGTTGTACTCAAATAGACTACATAATAATATAACCCTTTGAATAGTTACACCAGTTTTACCGCATTGGGTTTTTCGGGGGACATTTGTCCAAAAATAACAGTGTCACTTGTGTGCTTGTTTTCTTTCAGTTAATGATCTGTAGATGTTGTGATTGTATTGTGTTTATTTCGGTATTTAAATGTATTAAATAACTTGTTCGAATTTAAACTAGTAGAAGAAATAAACCAGCAGAATACAGATTAATTTTCTAACAGGTAGACTTAGAAAATTCAACATGGTATCAAAGCGTGGTTGCAGATCATAAGAGAGCTGAAGGCATCTGCTAAGTAGAGCATTTGCAGCAGAATCAGTTGTCCTGAATGACAGTAGTTGATCTATGTAGAAGCAACAGAGGAAGGGTTGACGTAGAAGGACTACATCATTAGTCTAGGCCAGAGAGAGGCTAGCTCAAAGGTTGAGGAGGGAAGAGATAGGCTCATGCAGAGGCCAGAAGGGCTGACGCATTTGGCTAAGGGAGCTATTTTACTGGTGTCGGGATTGCACAGAGCCAAGAGGCTCAATCCTTCAATTGTTGGGGCGAAGGTAGCTATGGGCAGTTTGCAAGAGCGAAGTTGGTGGGGTACCATGGTCACAACAGTACCTAACAGGGCAAGACCAAGGTAGAGGGAGTTGCTGCCGAGGCAGATTTCTAGCCAAGGAGTCTGAATCAGTGTTACAGTTGCACAGATGATCGGAGAGGGGAAAATTGACAGTTGGCAGAAGGATTTCCAGGAGGGAAATCGGGACTTGGAGGGAGTCCAGAAGTAGAGAGACTCGGAGGAGTCGAACTGAGAACTTCCATACGAGAAGTAGAGAGACTTAACATCAGTCGAACCAAGAACTTCTAGGCGAGAAGTAGAGAGACTCGGAGGGGTTGACAGAAGAGCAGCAAGATGGCCGTCAATGGGCTCAGAGATCAGGACAAGCTGGACAGAGCGCCCAACTTTGTGGTCTGGAAGGCCAGGATCTTGTCCATTCTAGATAGACATTGTATCAAGGGCTTCGCCTTGAGAGTGATGGCTATCCCAGTTGACCTGGTAGCTAATGAAAGGTACAAGGAGGCAATGGGTAAGGCAAAATGCATCATCCTTGATAGAGTCAAGGATCATGTGGTTCCACATATTGCCGAGAAGGAAACGGCAAAGGAGATGTGGGACACTTTGAAGACATTGTACCAGCATACTTCCATGTAGAGGAAGATGCTCTTGGAGAACCAACTAAGGTCATACCAGATGCATAAGGGAGAGCAGATAGATGTATTCCTCAGTCGGTTGAAGGAGATCCGTGACCAATTGACTTCCATAGGGGCCATGCCGGATCAGGATTGATGGTAAGGACTGCACTTAACGCAGTCTCTGATAATTGGGAGACATTTGTCCAGAGCATACTGGACAGGGTGAGTCTTCCAGATTGGAAAGAACTGTGGGCTGCTTTTCGTCAAGAAGAGATCAGGCAGCCGACCAAGATGGGGCGTAGCACCAAAGGGGCCAGGATCAAGAAGGAGGAGGAAGAGGATGCGGCTCTAGCATCTGCAGGAAAGCAAGAGAAGAGGAAGAAGAAGGACCTCTCCAAGGTCAAGTGCTTCCACTGTGGGAACTGGGTCACTATGTGAACCAGTGTTCAAGGAAGAAGAGTAAGGGAGAGGCTTCTGACTCGAAGGCAGCGCCAACGAAGGCGGAGAAAGAAGTCGAGATGATGACGATTGTGCCATGAGTCCTCATGTGCCACTTGAGAATTAGTGGGGAGACATCAAAATGTAGTCAAGAGGACTACATGCGATGAGTGGCAGGATCCTTGAGGTACCCAACCTCTTGGATTATACCTTGCTACAGGAGCCCCGAAGAGAGAGTAGCAGGACTGGCGGATGTCGGTAGAAATAGATGTGAATGAAGCGGCAGAGAGTGCTATAGTGCAGGAGTCCTCGGGCAACGCAAGGCTAGCAAGCTGTAGCAGTGCGAGAGGCACAGAGAGTGTTGCAACAGTGTAGAATGGAACATAGAGCTTTGAAGTGGTATGAGATGCAGGGAGTTGTTGTAGCAGTGCAGAGGTCAGTAGAGGGAGCACTTGTTAGCGGCAGAGGGAGCTTCAACATCGAGAGTGTTTCTAGCCTAATAAGGATGTCAGTAGTTGGGTGGATCAGTTACTTACTTCTAAGTAACTGAGTTGTAGTGCAATAGTGGTTAGCAGTATCACGATGCAACATGATGAGAGGAGGATGTAGTGCAGATGCAGTGTTGGGAGGATGGGCCAACAACAGCACGAATGTAGAGGGAGCTGTCATACGGATGCAGTAGGGCCATGGACAGCAATACAAGATGCAGCAATGCAGAGGATGTTGGGCGGGGAGGCCTAGCATCAGTATAGGTACCAGTGCCATATAATCAAAGTGATGCTCAGTGTGGAGTATTAATAGAGCACACTTCTCGCTAAGAGGGAGTGTTGATTTGGGGTAGCATCGGATGTGTTCTAGCCATGAAAATTGGTGGAGAGTCTAAAGCACATGAGATATCCAAGACCCATAAATGGTTTGGACCTAGGTTGCACGAAATGGGGAAACGGGTACGAGTTTTCGAAACGGGAAGTGATACGAAACGCGACCTCCCCAAATTTTGGAAACGGGGAAACGCGAATATATATATATATATTGAAAATATTGAAATATATATATATATATTGAAAATATGAAATATATATATATATATTGAAAATATTGAAATATATATATATATATATATATATATATATATATATAATATATTGAAAATATATATATGTGTGTGTGTGTGTGTGTGTGCAATCATAAAGCATAAATGATACATTATAATTTATTACACTTAAACATTAAGATTTAATTTACATCACATTTACTCATGAATGAACACATAATGAAAATAAAAATATCGGAATATCCAAAAGCGACCTTTATTATATATCCAAATCTCAAAATCAGCCTTTATTTATATTAATATGAGGCTGCAAGTACAATTAAAGACTGTAAGGCTGCAAGAGAGAGATCCAAATCAGGATTTTATGTAATATCCCTCCCTTAATAATAAATAATAAATAATAAAATAATAATATAATAATATTATAAAAATAATAAATAATACAAAAAATAATGATTAATAATATAAATAATAAATAAAAACTTAATAAGAAATAATAAAAAATAATAAATGAGATTAAAAATATATACAAAGAAAATAAATAAAATAGTAATAAACTTAAATAAGATTAAGTCGAAATAAAACAAGAAAACTATCAAAAAGAAGAAAATAAAACAAGAAAGCTAAAATTCAACAGAAAAGTAAGAAATAAAACAAGAAATCTAAAAATCAAAAGAAAAGTAAGAAATAAAACAAGAAAGCTAAAAATCAAAAGAAAGTTGCATGTAGACACATGGAGTGTGTGCATGTGGTTCCCCTTCCAATGTTTGTTCTATTTAATAGATTGGAGGAAGATGAGAGGCATGCTTGCATTTTATCATTCCGAGATACTATCTTTCATTCTCTTGGGAGAATGGTGTTCTAAGACTTAGGAGTCACTGGTAGTAATACGTTGAGTGAGGGCTCGGGGGTGGCCAGTTGTAGCAAAATCCTTGCACAATTGAGCCTACGGTTGGGTGGAGAGTCGTCCCCAAAACCTGGTTGTCATCTGACAGACTTCGATCACAGGTAATATAGGTGAGCTCATTTGTCTGTATATGTTTTTCATTAAGAAATTAATTTTAGTTTTACTTTGTACTGTTACATATGGTATCAGAGCCTAGTCCAACCCTTAGGACCTATGGGCATTTGACAAGAAAAAAAAATTTATTTTGTCGAAATATTTAACTTGACTTGTTTTCTTTAAAGATCACAGGATGCTTATTGATGACACTATCATCCATGCCATTCCTCCAAATGCATGACAACACGGATTCTAGGGTTCTAACTTTTAAGTTTTAATATATTTTGCCGATCAGGATTTATTCTTGTGACTAGTTGTGGGTATTTACATTAGTATTAATATTTCGAGTAAAAACTGTAATTGGCATTCTGGAGTGGAGTTAGATGGCAACCCTTTGGAAATCTTTATTTTTGTTCTTTCTTAACGAAACCCTCATGATTTATTCAATCAGGCCTGGACGGAATTTACAAATTCTAACACTTATTATTATGTGTGCGAGTAGTCTAATTCCTTGATCAATTTAAGATTTGTACTTTCTTGCATAGTCCCAACGGAAGATTTTTCTCTGTCTGGACTGAAGCAATGCACGGTTTTTGCATTTTGCAGTTCGAATGTTTGGTTTTTGCAATTGTTTTATCTTATTCACCGAAAGGTCCTCATGTAAGAGGAGAAATTTGCTTTCAAAAATGAGCGATCTACTCTAAGTTTTTCTTCATCACTTTACGGTGAAAGATTTAATTTTGTAGCGAAAAATTGTGAGAGGAGTTGAAATTTGGGGCAGATTAAGAATCAAACCCTCAATATTACTCTGCTTCTTTTTCTTTATGCAATTCAATTTCAATGTGATCATTTATCCTTTTCTTCATGACTCTGGAGGTGTTTAGTGATCCACTCAATGTGATCTCTTCCTTTTTAAACTTTTTGTATGTATTTAAAAAAAAAACAAACCAACAAAACATCATGGGAATAACGTAGATTGGACCTAAATGATAAAGTCTCTGTTATTTGATTCTTGGGACATGATATACTTTTTTGTATATTTTCGGATTCCATGTTTCTAAGGCCAAACCAGTTTTGAATGACAACTCTGCAATTAATACCAAGTAGCTTTTTCAGTCAGCAATAACCTGCTTCTTTTGTAGCAACCGGGACTCTTTTCTATGATACTGTACAAACAAAAGTTCACTTTCAGATGTAGTAACTAGTAATCCCCTTCATAGGCAGCAATGAAAACTTATGAAGTGTAGAGAGTGTTTGGATTCACAGATGAGATGTTTAAGTTTAGATTTATGTTTTTTCTGATAAAATAAGGGATTTCTCTTTGAATCTTATAAAACGGTCCAGGACGGTTTCTGTCGGATTTTCATTTTGGAGTCAGATTTGTCTTCTATTGTATTTTGAATGTAAAATTAGATTTAATGTTTTGGAAAATTTCTTATAAAACACTTAGATTGTATAGACTCAACAACTTGATTTTTTTTCCAATTTCTGAAAAATCTCAAAAATATATGCCCAGAAAAAGACTAAAAAGTATTGTCTAGACATCGGTTTTTTAATTATGCATGAATACCAAGATAAATTTTCAAACCTTAAGCTTTCATATGCGCAAGCAACCTGAAAATTATGCATAAAAGTATAGGAGCAGAGATATCATCTAACGTTGGAATGGTGGTTAGTATTGAGAGGCAGGCGAACTCTTTTGCTATATTATAATGTTGATGAAAGATTTCCCTTCTATTGCTAATTTTCTTTTTCTACTCTGTAAAAGTATACATGCATTTGTCGTAGCCTTGGTGTAGGCTACTAGATTAGATTTCAGTACCATCTATGGCCCTTTGTTCCACTGTTGGGGCAGTTTACATGCGCTAGTGGTTGGGATTAGATTCATCTTTGAGTCTGTCCAATACCGGCCACATATAACATAAAATCAGGTGCTTTCTAGCTCTCCACAGGATGTAAGCCACAATTGGATGCCCAAAGTTTTGGATTTTTTTTTAATTTCTAAATTACAGACGTGTCAAGTTGCTTTCGTCAACTATGATTTGGATGTAAGTGGAACATAATGTATGTTGGATATTTAAGTATGGGGGTTTACGCAGTGCATTATATTAGATATCATTTTTGGGATTCAACTGCGTTAAGTAAGTCATTCACGTATGACCATTTCCATGAGAGGTAGTCGTAACTGACTAATTTCTCATGATTTTTGAATAGTTCACTTAGCACTCATTGCATCGGGTGATGCTCACAGGGGTGAAGAAGTGGGATTGAAACTAGTGAAATGTGGAGAACGAATCACATAGCATCAATCATCACTTCCGGGGCTTGCACCCGGTAACCAGGACTTCCCAGGAGGTCACCCATCCCAGAACTCCTCTGGCTCAAGCGCGCTTAACTGTGGAGTTTTTCCCCACAATCAAGCCCACTTAGCTTGCTACCCCATTTGCAAAACCTTAGCAAGTATTGTGCCTCATGAACCATTCAAGTAGAGATCCCTTGACTCTTTTTGAATTTAAGTATGGGGGATTACGCAGTGCATTATATTAGATATCATTTTTGGGATTCAACTGCGTTAAGTAAGTCATTCAAATGTATGACCATTTCCATGAGAGGTAGTCGTAACTGACTAATTTCTCATGATTTTTGAATAGTTCACTTAGCACTCATTGCATCGGGTGATCATCTCATGGAAATGGTCATACGTTTGAATGACTTACTTAACGCAGTTGAATCCCAAAATGATATCTAATATAATGCACTGCGTAATCCCCCATACTTAAATCTTATGAAGTGTTAGATCAAAAGCAATTATGCATGTTATGGGTTTATGATGCTTTGCTTGATCTTGACTAAGTATGAACCTGAGTGTTTGATGATGGATGAGATCTAATGATGGATCAGGATCATAATGAATTATCATTATTTGATATAACAATGGATAGGCTAGATCTAAATGCTAACAAATGTTTTTTCTTTAAATTATATGATATGGGAATATCTAAAGTCTAGAACCACACTGGTTGGTTCGAAACGCATCGACAAAAGAATATTCATGTGATTTCGCCGAAAATTCTCTAAACAACTACAAAGTTATAAGTTTTATTTTCATATCTATAAGTTTTTTTGCATTGGTAAAGGTGTGTATACACGCTGGTTTTGCACTTCCAAGTAGCGTAGGCAAAAAAAAGGTTGTTGTTCAGGGATGACTAATCTATTTGATTAGTGTTGTTGATTTATTGTTTTTTGTCAATGATGTCTTCATTAGATCTGAAAGTAAAATTGATTGTATAAGGAGATTGAGTCTGGTTGATTGGTTGATTGAGTAAGAAGGGTGATCCTTGCTGCTATCTATTTAGAACTATGTAATATGATAGTAGATCTTCATAATGTCATTAGCTGATACAGTTCTTGATTCAGAAGTTTTATGATTCAGTATTTTTAGAGGTATATGCAGGTTGGCTTCATTGAAGTAGTGTATACATTCTGACATATGATTTTTGAGTTTGCAGTTGGTTCTACTAGTTGTTGATGCAGTTTTCTGGTTTCAGCGCATTGTTTTGGTGACAGTGATCTGACTATTTAGATTGATTGATTTTTGGTTGATGCAGTTATTACTGAGTTTGAGCTTCAATGTTATTAATGGGTCCAGTGTGAAAATTTTATGAAATATGGCCTTCATATTTTATTGTTGTGTACCAAGAGTATCTAGTATGAAAATTTATGAAATGTGATCCCTGGAGGATACTAAGGGTTGGAGCCTTTAGTGAGGAAGTCAATGCTTCGTGCTAGTAGTGGTTGGTGATTAGATCAGAGGGTTGGAGCTCCCTTCTAGTAGAAGCTAGAGAATGAGTGAAGGTGGTAAGCTGATGCCTACATACTGGTAAACCTATCAGCCAGTACAAGAGCCAAGGGGTTGTATCTCCCTTCCAATAAAAGCTGGAGAATGAGAGAAGGTTGTAGCCTTTTTTAAGTCGGTGGTTGCATACTGGTGTTAGGATATTCCGACACATAGGAAATAGATAAGGATAACTTGGTCTAGTGTAGAGTTAGGTAAAGTGTGTTTCTTTATTATGTACTTTTGTAACTTACAATCTAAGGGTCAAGATATGTTCTAGACATTAAGTGACCTGACGGTTGATTCTCTCCTCGGTATTATCGACACTTGATCTGTCACTTAACGCCCGATTGGTCCATGATATTTATTTAAAGAGCATGGAGGGTCATTTATAGGGTGACCGTTCATGAGAGAAGCTTATATAAATTTTCATTCTTTTATTAATAAATTTCCTGAAGTGGCTACGTTGGCTCAGACCATGGACTGTTTCCCTCTTTGAGGATTTTAACCACATTAAGAATATCAGTGTATTGATTTGTGAACTGTTTGTGAGTGGTGTCCTTTGATGTTCTGTCTAAGGAACTTACCCTGTAAATTCCTACATGGTATCAAAGCTATTTGATGGTCGCATTCATTGGTCATCCAAATCCGAAGCTGGTACAACTGCATCTAACTATCGTTTCCTATATTTACTAATTTTTACTGCTTTCGGGCTGAGAGGATTGCTCTATTTTGTTAGGAGCTTTTGTTCCAGTGAGGCAGCCCTTTCGTTTTACGCAAAAAGGTTTCTGGTAACCCTAGCTACGTCAATTTTAATATCTAGAGGTATACAATCTTTATTTGTAGTTTTAGTTATATATCTCTCTATTTATTTCGTTTTATTTAGCTCTCTATTTTTATTACCGGATCTATACCTTTCATTTATGCGTATACTATTTGCCCCACGACTCTGTGTGATCTGGGAAAATCAAAAACAAAAAGGAAGGATTTTTCTCATACGTATGCTCTTTTCCGCTACGCCTTAGTGTGATCTCGGAAAATTAGAAACATTGAGGAAAATATTTAGTTTCTGGCGAAAGCTAACTTCAAGCCATAAGGTTTGGTTTTTTTGTATGTCTGTGTTGGGTTGTGTGGTTTTTTGTTTTGTAGGGAAGAAGAGCTTTTTCAAGTAAGCATGCACCCCAAAGCTTCAGCGACTTAAAAAAAAGGTCCTTCCTCTTTTCCAAAAATTACTAACCTTTTAAACTGGCTCACTTGGTCCAAAGTTACTTTATGATAATAGAGGTCTTGAGTTCAAGTGTTTCTTTTTGTTGAGTTACTTTTTCAAAAAGCACATGCAACTTATGCTTTAAAGTTACTTTATGTAAAATTGTTCTCACCCATTATAAAAGGTGAGTCACTTATAATTCTAAAGTCTCTTTATCTCTTATTTAAGTTACAATTTAGTGAGTAGTTCATAATGTACCATTGTAAAAATGACTTTCACTTATTTATAAAATTGGGTCACATAATTTTTTTTTTTTAAAGTGAGCTAATTAGATTAAGTTTGGAAAAGGGGGGGCAGGGAGCGAGGTTTAAATATAACATTATCATTCACTTCCGCACATTCACGCACTTCGTCGACATTTTCAACAACTTTTCTTCAAAAAGCATTAACTTCTTTATCTAGAATCTATTTTCAGAGCCATTTTTTTTAATTGGCCTATTTTTTCGATATATTTCCATTAGAACACTTAATTTCAGCATCTACAACTTTAGTTTCTATTAAATTGGAAATTCCATGCCAAGTTATTCTTGACAGCTCCAACTACTTCCAATGGTGGTCCTACATTGTGGATTTAATTAGAAGTAAAAGTCCTTACAGAATGGCCTCAGGCCAAGAAACTAAATCTAAAGATGAATATAAGGCAGCCAAATGGGAAAATAGGCAAGATCAAACACGTGGGTTGATAGGGATGTCTATTTCTCCAAACCTTAGATTCCATATCGTAGAACTTGATACCCCTAATGAAGCAATGAAACAACTCACTAAAGTTTTTGGAATTAAAAATGAAATTAGAGCCCATCAACTCGAAAAATGTGTTTCTTACGTTGGACCCAATAATTTTTCTTCCATTGAAGATTTTTTTTCCAAGTTCAAGACCCTTAAACTTCTCTTGGAAAGTGTTAAGGTTAAGAAAGAATATGTAGCCTTATCTATTCCATTCTTACTAAGTTGGGACAAGCCTATTCTGTGTTTGTTTCCACCTTCCATTCTACTAGAGAAGCCTTTATTGCTCAAGGACAAGACTACAAGTCCCCCTCTTTTGATTCCTTTTGTGATTCTTTAATAAGAGAACAAGAAAAACTCTTACATCTTGGTCTTCTTAATCTTGGAAATTCTTCTAAGAAAGCCTTAGCTGCCCAAAAACAACCAAACTCAAAGAATCCTGAGAAGCAGTATCCTAAAAAGAATGGTCATAAACCAAACAAGGGCCTTAAGCAATTTTAGTCTCAAAATGAAAAATAAATTCAACAAAATGATAAAGAAAATAAAAACAAAGGGAAGAATACTGATATACATTGCCACTTTTGTAATCAAGATGGCCACATAGAATACAAATCCTTTAAGAAGATGGAAGCCTTGGAAGCAGCAATGAAGAAGTATAAAATCCATTTGGAGCACTCTTCAACTTCAACTTCATCTTTAGGAATAGCACTTTCTACATGTGGTTTTCAAGCATCTCGGTCTAGTTATGCACTAAATGTATCTTCTTCTTCTCATTCTCATGAGTGGCTCATTGATTCTGGAGCTTCTTATCATATGGCCAAAAACAAAGCCATGTTTTCTTCTTTAAATGATTGTAACACCAAAAATATATATGTTTGTGATGATAGATCTCTTAGTGTTGTATGGAATGGAACTATTCATCTAGACAATGGTCAATTTAATGATGTATTATGTGTTCCAACCTTATCCTGCAAACTTCTATTTGTATATCAGATCACTCATTCAGGTGAAGGTAAAACCGTTGAATTTTCACTCCATGATGTTGTAATTAAGGACCTAAGAGATCCTAGACAGATTTTAGCACTGGCATTGCCGATGATTCTAGAAGATTGTATAAGTTTAACAACCTTGGATCATCAACTCTTCCCTCGGTATTTGTTGCTCATAATGATGAAGTGAGTAAACTTTGGCATGAGCGATTTGGTCACTTAAACTATCACTCCCTTCAAAATCCATGTAAAGAAAATATGGTGACAGGTATTCCTATGGTATCTTGCAGAGATGGTGTTTGTTCCGGATGTGTACTCAGAAAACATCATCGAGATAGTTTTGAAAAACGTACCTCTTGGCATGCCTCAACCCCTTTACAACTTGTGCATAGTGATTTATGTGATCCACTTCCAGTTGTTTCATTCTCTGGCTACAAGTATTTCTTAACCTTCATTGATGATTTCTCTATACGCACTTGGGTACTTCTTAAAACTCAAGAGTGAAGTATTTAACATGTTCTTGGCCTTTAAGGCCTTTGTTGAGAAACAATCTGGACATCAAATTCTTAAGCTAATATCTGATAATGGTGGAGAATATTTTAACAACAAATTCATCAAATTTTGCACTGAGCATGGAATTCAAATGCAACATATTGTTCCATATACTCCACAACAAAATGGTGTAGCTGAAAGGAAGAATCGCACCTTAAAGGAAATGGCTAATTTTATGCTTCAATCTAAAGGACTTTGTCTTAATGTTTGGGCGGAAGAAATTAACTGTGCAAATTACATAGTAAATCACACTCCTACTAAGGTTTTAAAGAATATCACTCTAGAAGAAGCGTGGAGCTCAATTAAACCAGATGTAAGTCACTTTCGTGTTTTTGGAAGTGAAGCATGGGCCCATATTCCCAATGAGAACCATAAAGAGTTAGAACCTAGGAGTGAAAAATGTATTTTTGTTGGATATTTTGAAGATGTCAAAGGATATAGACTTATTCCACTTAAGTCCAAAAATTCTATCATTAGAAGAGATGTATAGTTTGCTGAAAATATATCAGCCTATGAGCCTAGTTCGGTAGATGTGCCAGGTCTCTCTATCCCTTCTACTTCTAAAAATATTTCTTCTTCAGATGCTGACAACGAGGATGAAAATCCTCCCCCACCTTCTTAGGATCCTCCTTCAGCTCCTCAGCTTCCAAAATGGGTCCTTTCTACTCGGGATGCAGCAGGTTCTCTTGCATGTGATCCTACAGATCAGCGACGTACATGTTCTCAGTTCGATAGAGCCTCTTCTTTACTGTCTCAAGCTTCAGCGAACTATGATCCTGACACCTTTGCAGAAGATTCAAGCCATCCAAATTGGGATGCAGCTATGAATGAAGAATATTGTTCATTACTAGCAAATGATACATGGGATCTTGTTCCTCTTCCATAAGGACTAAAACCTGTTAGATGCAAATGGGTTTACAGAACCAAGTATGGACCTGATGGAAAAGTTGATAAACATAAAGCTAATCTTGTTACTAAGGGTTTTTCACAAGTTGAAGGCATTGACTATACTGAAACCTTCTCCCCTATTGCAAAAATTAACTCTATCCACCTTGTTCTTTCCCTTGTTGCCTCTTTCAAATGGGAAGTCCATTCGATGGATGTTAAATCTGCCTTTTTGCATGGGGACTTGCATGAAGAAATCTATATGGAACAACCTCCTGGATTTATACAACCAGACTCCAACCTTGTATGTAGGCTTAAGAATTCCATTTATGGTCTCAAGCAAGCCCCTTGGGCTTGGTATGCCAAAATGGATAACTTTCTTTTAGATACTTCCATTTCTAGGTGTCATTATGACAATATTATCTACGCCAAGAAAGCGGGTAAGTATCTTATCATTCTTGTTCTTTATGTTGATGATTTTATCCTTACTGGTAGTGATCCCAACCCTATAAATGATGTGAAGTTCAGCCTTAGAAATAAGTTTGAAATGACAAAATTAGGACACTTGCATTATTTTCTTGGTCTTCAAGTCTTGCAAACCAAGGAAGTTATTTCCCTTTCCCAGTTCAAGTATGCATGTGATCTTCTATGCCATTTTCACATGGAAGACTGTAAGTCAACCCCTTCTCCCTTTCAGTCTAGAGCCAAACTTTTAGTCACTTGTACTTCCCCTGAAGTTGATGTTATCTTATACCATCAGCTTGTAGGAAATCCTTTGTATCTAACCCATACTCATCCTAACCTTTCCTTTGTTGTTGACCTTATTACTCGGTTTATGCAAAACCCACATGAAAGTCATTGGAAAGCAGCTAAAAGAATACTTCGTTATGTTCGAGGTACAATTTAGTTTGGGATTCATTACAGTGCATAAGCATCTCCTCTATTGGTTGGTTTCACTAATTTCGATTGGGATGGTGACCTTGATGATCGGAAGTCTATAGCAAGTGATGTCTTCAAACTTGGTTATGGACCTATTACATGGGCTTGCAAGAAACAAAGTTCCATTTCTCTTTCTTCAGCAGAAGTAGAGTATCATGGTGTCGTAGAAGCTAGTAAGGAAGCCCTGTGGCTTCGTCAGATGCTGTCAGAGTTTCGGTTTTAGCAGCAACATCCGACTACACTTTGGTGTGATAATGAAAGTGCCATTCAACTATTCAAATATCCAGTCCAACATCAATGCAGCAAACACATTGAACTACCCATGCACTTCATTAGAAAGCTCATTCATGACCATGTTCTTGAAGTGCAATATTGTTCAACATATGATCAAGTTGCAGACATCATTACAAAGGCTCTTACAGAGGTGAAGTTTACTACACTTTGATTTATGGTTGGAGTTCAGGAAGTTGTCACTAAGGGGGGATAGGCTCTAATGCCTCCTTCCTTTTCCTATTGTGTCATATTTTTACATCCTTCAATCCTATACCAAGTTTTTCTTAAGGGGGTATGTTAGGATATTCCGACAGATAGGAAATAGTTAAGTATAACTTGGTCTAGTGTAGAGTTAGGTAAAGAGTGTTTCTTTACTATGTACTTTTGTAACTTACAATCCAACAGTCGCGATATGTTCTAGAAATTAAGTGATCCAACGGTAACAATATGTTATAGACATTAAGTGATCTGACGGTTCATTCTCTCCTCAGTATTACCAACACTTGATATGTGGCTTAACACCCGATTGGCCCATGATATCTATTTAAAGAGCATGGAGGGTCATTTGTAGGGTGACTCTTCATGAGAGAAGATTATATAAATTTTCATTGCTTTATTAATAAATTTCCTGAAGTGGCTGCATTGGCTCAGGTTGTCAACTATTTCCCTCTTTGAGGGTTTTAACCACATCAAGAATACTAGTGTATTGATCTGTGATATGTTTGTGGGTGTTGTCCTTTACTATTCTGTTTGAGGAACTTACCCTGTAAATTCCTACAACTGGTATGAGTCTACGCCAATGCAAGATTGTAAATAGGCTTTTCTTATATTAGAAGAAGACAAAGACAACAACGACAGGTGTTTTTTCTCCCGCATGGGGTTTCCACCTTAAACCATGGTGTTCATGTGTGTTGCCTATGTGTGATGGTTTATTCTATTATTACTGCACATTGTTAATGTTTAATTTTTAATAAAGTATTGATGCAATGATTAAAGATCAACATAAGTTCACTGGATTTACGTTGGTTTCCTTAAGAACAGTTGTGTTCACATGCGATTTCCCTTCACTAAAGTAGCATATATAAATATGATTATGGAATGAAAAAGTTATTGATTTGTAGATACCGATTCACCCCCCCCCTCCCCCTCTTAGTATTATTCCCAACACAAAAAAGGAATAATTTTTGCTTCAATGAATTCTTAAGATTTTCCCTCAAAGAAAACAACTCTAAAGTGATGCCAATATTTGCTCCATGTCCAATTCTTCAAGGAAAAATCCAAGCCCCCTACAAGTCTAAATTATTAAATTGAGCCTCAAAAACATATTTGAGCTCCACAATAAACTATTCACACACTTGTGACAAATCCAAAATTGTAAATCTTGTGATCAAGGTTTTGGGTTCTAAGAGTGAGCCTCCATAGGTGACCGAATTATGCAATAAATGCCAAGGCTTTATATCATTCCAAGACTGCGACAAAGCTTCTTCCTCTAGCCATTGTACCTTGTTGGCCTGTTGGGTTGAATACCAACCCCTGTGCTCACCCAACAACACTTTGTTCACTAAGTAATAGGCATTGTCCAGTTACCTCTACCTAAATGCAACCCAAAACTGAGGTAAAACAAGTCTCAAAAGATGATTGTGCCCAAGTCTGAATTTAAAACAATGCCATAGGACTGAAAAATACTAATCAAGGCTTGGTTCACAAGGTTGTAGCTGATGTTTTAGGCTTGCGGCCTTCTTGTACAATTCATACAAAGGTTGTGTTCTATTTTGTGTAGAGAAAAAACTCCTCAACACAGAAATTAAACCACAGATCTAGGCTTTTAGATGACAGTCCACAAAATAGATTATTGTCCTAGTTTCAGCTCTCCACAAGCCTAAGGTAACCCAATCACATAATTTAGCCAAACGGTTCAAACAATAAACTTTTGTGTCCTCCTCGACCTCTCATATGCTCTTATACTTCTTATCTGAATTGATCACCAAACTTGGATAGTGAAATGAAGTGTTTAATGTCATATTTATACACATTTTTCTTTTTGACAAAGAGTCATGTCTACTGGCCAAGGGACATGAGCCTACAAGTTAGATTAGGTTGGCTAGCCTTAAAAATATTATATTCAAACTTGAAAATTCATTTTCTCACAGCCTATGAGGAGTTAGAAGGCGAGTGATAGCTCATTATAAAGGGAAAATATTCGCTATAAGATGGTGTCAATTTAAACCTTCAAAGAGGTAATTTTCCTATCAATAAAGTTAATTTTTTGAAATAGTCATCATGGTAGCCAATAATAATTTATGTCTTTGGAATTCAAGGTAAAGCTGCTATATTGTTTTATGTCTTTGGAAATCAAGGTAAAGGTTTCTTATTTAATGCATCATTCAACAAGGCTAAGGATTCTTAGGATTTGTATCAACAAAGGATAGGGTTTCATTCATGTATGTGAAATTATTCTTCATAGGTTTAGGGCTTCATTGTTCATGATGCATCATTAGTATTTTTCATGTATGTAGCATAGAGTTTCATATATGTATTTAGGGTATGCATAGGCTTAGGGTTAAGGCATCTTAAATATTAAACAATGACTATGAGCATCTTCTAGAGCTTAGGGAATACATGTACTTACAATTTTGTCATGTAGTTATGGAATGTGCATCATCTTCATTCTTAGGTTTTTCTCCTATGGTTCGCATGAGGGTAGGGAAAAAGGTTATTCATGCATCACAAGAATATTTTCCATCTACAAAAATTCCATATTGAAATCAATGAAAACTTTGACCAACAGTCTCCCCCTTTGTCATTGATGTCAATATTCTTTCCCTTTTAACAATTTCTCCCCTTTTGACATCAATGGAAAATGGGGTACCCACGTACTCTCACTATCAAGTTGCTTCTTGATATGTTTCTCCATTGTATTTCCTTCATTAATGATAATTATCGTTGATAGAAATGTTGCTCTCCCTCTTGTGGTTCTTGTATTTAATATACTTTCTCCCCCTAATCCTTTGCATGCCTTCATGGAAATGGATAAGGTAGATGCTCAACCAACTCCCCCTGCCTGCATAAACTCCTCTAGCTCTTCTTTTTGCTCAAGACAAGAAATATCTTTGCCTTTTAATCAAGTGGAAGACATATTCACAGTATCATGATCTTCTTCAATGGAATTAGTCTCGAGAGATGATCTATCAAGAGATGATTGTCCATGTGTGACTCATCGAGGGTTTCATAGGGCTCTTTACGGATATATTCTGCAAGAATAGTCAAAAATCAAAAGCTCCCCCTAACAATATGCATGGTATCATTTTTGGAAGAATTTCACCATCAAAACTTGGAATATATATGAAAAATATATACTTATTAGATCAACAACATGATTTGATGTCTTCAATGTTTCAGAGGCTTTCTGATCCAATTTGCTTTCTTCTCCAAACTTGTGTGACCATCTTCTCTTGCTTGGTAGTCATGTTTTTAGCTTGGTTAAGAACCCCAGTCAAGTGACAATCACGAGCCATATGTCCAATGTTATGAAATTTGAAACATTTAATTTTGTACATAAATGAGGAAGTGTAATTTCCTCCTACAAAGTTACTTCCGGGAAACTGATGGGGACCATTATATTTTTTGTTGTGGTATGCCCTACAATCCCTTGCCATGTGCCCAAAAGTTGTACAAGAATCGCAATAATAATAATAAATACTTTGGTACCTAGAGGATGGAGATTCCCTTGATGTACTTCTAAAGTAATTATGCCTTGGCATCCGATCAAATTTATTTCCTCTTGCATTCTTGACACCATCTACATATCTTCTTGGAAGAGGGTTTCTTCCAATGTCTTCTTGACTCTTCTCCTTTCTTTTGCTAGAACTGGGGGAATCAATATTTCTTCCAAGCTTCTCCATATCCTTGTTGTTTGAAGTATTAGGGTTTGCATCATTCTTGTTTGAGGTTTCACCTACATAACCAAGACCTTATTTATTAAGAGGAGATATTTGATGACTTAGGATGTCATATAGGGTTTGGGAGCTCTTTATACTCTTATTTATATGATCAAATTCATTTTTTAGGATATCAATTTATTCTTTCATTTTCTTGCATTCATCATCCTTCTTTGCTAGACCGGTCTCCATTTATTCCTTTAACCTAGTTGCTTCACATGTTTCGGCCTTGAGAGAGGTGATATCTAATTTTAATTTGAAGATTTATTCATCCTTTTCTTCAAGTTGGCATGTCATGGTATTTCTTTCCTTTTCTACTTCATCAACAATTTTTTCTTCTAGGAGAGTCAAAACTTCCATCACCCTTTCAACTCCTTGTGCTTGTTTCTTTGCATTTTCCAACTGAGATTTAAGGGAGGAGACATCTTCCTTGTATTGACCAATTTTTCCTTCAATTTTTTTCAAGCCTCCGTGTCTTTATTCAAGATGGCTTGAAAAAGTGTCTTCCCTTTTATTTTCTTTATCTAATTGGTTTGTCATCGATATCACTTCTTCATGATGCCTTTTCTTGTCTTCATGAAATTACTCCTTAAGCTTGGTGAAATCCTCATCTTTTTATTGTACTTGAAGCTTGAAAATGTTAACTTCCTTCCTTTTCTTGTTAAGGTCATGTTCACCATCTTGCGCTTGCTTCTTGAGCTCCTCATTTTTCCTTTTCAAATTGTTAATCTCTTATAGGGAAGCTATAAGTTTTTCCTTCAAATTTTCTTTGAGATCTTCATTTTCTTCATCTTCTAGGTCTTCCTTGGTCTTGATGTCATCATTCTTGTTTTCATCTTCCTTTATGGGTTCTAGATTTCCTTCTTGCTTTGCATCATCTTCATGAATATAAGCCATGGTTAATGCTCTTTTTGAGTGAAGATCTTGAAGTTTGTCCCACATACCTTTTCCTGGTGAAGATTTCTCCACTTTGGTCTTTATAGGATTTGGTAGCCCACTCAAGATTACCTTAATCACTCTTTCATTATATTCCTTTGATTCTTCTGCCATCATGCTTTCAGTAATCACTGATTCCTAGACTTCAAAGCCTTGAGCCATTAAGAAAATCTTCATTCTTCCCTTCCATTTATCAAAGTTTCCATTGAACAATGGAGCTTTCCCAATTTTATTATCTTCTGCTTTCATGGTTGAAGAAGAGACATCTTTAGAAGGATTGGATTCCTTCTTCCTTGGATTTTCCATTTGTGTTCTAAGGATCTACCTTCAAATTTTTAGGCTTTGTGTGAAAGAATTGGTTGAGGCTCTGATACCAATTTTCGAAAATACTGAGAAGGGAGGTCAATCAGTTTTATTTTCAATTATTATTTTGACCAATTAGATCACTTATAATTAGGACACAAAATGAACAAAGGGAATAAATACTTTTATTAATTAGGAATAACAACGAATTCAATCCTCTTAATTACAATAAATCAGGTGCAATATAGTGTAGGGCTCCAACCCTAGATGAAGACTCCAATCTTCAATCTCCAAGGCTCCAAACTGTATTTTTCGAAGCACCGACTTGGACTTCACGAGGCTCCAACCTCTAGGGCTCCAACCCTATCTTCCCAAGGATCCAACCTTGTCACTTTGAGGCACGAACCTCTAGGGCTCCAACCCTATCTTTGGTACACACTCCAACCTGGTCTTCTTGAGGACTCCTATCCTCTAGGGCTCTAACCCTTTGCTTCAATTCCTTAAGATAGATTCAATGACTCTTCACGTCTCCCAATATCATCTACAATGAGCCCTGACAATATATTCACCTTCAGCACTGCCCTCAAACTGTCTCCAAGGCACTTAACTCATCAATTGAAAACTTTTTCTTCTCATCAAGGTGTCACTACAGCTCTTCATGGTACCCAAACAAAATATCCAAGGTCACTTCATGATGACTTCAGTGCATCATGGTCTTCAATAATATCTCCAAGACCAACTTATACAAGTCAAATATATTCAAGTATCTTTCAAGGTATATTCAATAGGAAACTCTATGAGTGTCTTCAATATCAACTTCTACAATTCTTCCAAAAGATGTCAATGGGTTTCTCCTTCAACTAAGGTATGCTACTCCAAGGTTGTCTTCAGGAGTTGGTCTTAAGAATGTCTTCAATAGGGTGCTTCCAAATGAAGTTCTAATCAATACTCCTCAAACATTGATATTCAAATAGGCTAGAAAATCTCCAAGGTAATTATTCAAGGATGCCTTCTTGGCTTCTCTTAACACCCTCTATTCCTACCATCAAAAAAGGAACAAATTTTTCTTCAATGAATTCTGAAGATTTGCCCTCAAAGTAAACAACGCTAAAGTGATGCCAAGATTTGCTCCATATATGAATCTTCAAGGATAAATCCAAGCCCTCTATAGGCCTGCATTATTAAATTGAGCCTCCAAAATGGATCTGAGCTCCACAGTAGAATATTCACACACTTTTCATAAATCCAAAATTATAAATATTTTGATCAAGGTTTCGGGTTCTAACAATGAGCCTCCACAGGTGACCGAAGTCTACAATAAATTATGAGGCTTTATATCACTCCAACGCTATGGAAAAGCTTCTTCAACTATATGTTGTACCTATATAGCCTATTGGGTTGAATACCAACCCCTATTCTCACCCAACAACACTCCTTTCACTAAGGAACATGCCTTGTCAAGTTACTTGCACCTAAACGTAGCCCAAAACTAAGCTAAAACAAGTCTCAAAAGATAATTGTACCTAAGTCAAAATTTAAAACAGTGCCACATGACTAAAGAATATTAATCCAAGCTTCATTCACAAGGTTGTAGCTGATGTTTTAGGCCTGCGGCCTTCTTGTACAAGTAACACAAAGGCTTCGTTCTCTTTTGTGTAGAGAGAAAACTCCTCAACGCAAAAATTCAGCCACAAATCTAGGCTTTTAGGTGACAGTCCAAAAAATAGGTGACCATCCTAGTCTGAGCTGTCCACAAGCCTAAGGTAACATAATCACAAAATTTACCCAAATAGTTCAAATAATAAGCTTTTGTTTCCTCCTCAGCCTCTTATCTGCTCCTATACTTCTTATATGAATTGATCATAGAAATTGGATGGTGAAATGAAGTTTTTAACGTCATATTTATACACATTTTTCTTTCTGAAGAAGAGTCATGTCTATTGGCCAAGGGACATGAGCCTACAAGTCATCTTAGGTTGACTAGCCTTAAAAATATTATATTCAAACTTGAAAATTCAATTTCTCACAAACTATGAGGAGTTAGAAGGTGAGTGATAGCTCGTTATAAAGAGAAAAAAATACTCTATAAGCTGGTGTCAATTTCAACCTTCAATGAGGTCATTTTCATATCGATAAAATTAATTTTGTGAAACATTCGTCATGGCAATCAATAATATTGTATGTCTTTGGCATTCAAGGTAAAGGTTTCTTCTTTAATGCATCATTCAACAAGGCTAGGGCTTATTAGGATTTGTATCAACAAAGGATAGTGTTTCATTCATGTATGTGAAATTCTTCTTCATAGTCTTATGGCTTCATTGTTCATGATGCATCATTAGTATTTTTCATATATGTAGCATAGAGTTCATATATGCATTTAGCGTATGCATAGGCTCAGGGTTAAGGATTTTTAAATAAGATACAAGGACTATGAGCATCTTCTAGAGCTTAGGGCATAAATGTACTTAGGGTTTTGTCTTGTAGTTAGGGAATATGCATCCTCTTCATTCGTAGGGTTTTCTCCTACAGTTTGCATGAATTTAGGGAAAAGAGTTATTCATGCATCACAAGAATATTTTCCATCTCCAACAATTCCATATTGGCATCAATGAAAACTTTGACCAACAGAACCATGACCACATACTAGCCTCATGCTGGAGGTTTCCCTTTACTGGTGCAAGAGTTGAACTTTTTGCAACTTTCTCATCAAGAACTTGCTGCAATACAAAGTGCATGTGTCAGTTCTCCTCTTTAGTTATCTCCAACATCCTTATCAATTATATGTTCTCCATACGAAGAGCCAAATTTTGCTCCTCTAGTTCTTGGAGATTATTTTTTCTTCCCATTCTTGCAAATTGGTCAACTAGTGCTCTGATACCAAATTGATCTGAAATTGGATTAAGTGATTTCTTCCTCTTTTCCAAAATAAAATAAAACAAAACTTAGGATTGTGTAAATGCTTTACAAGGTTAAAATGGGTCTTGAAACAATAATATTTACACTAACTATTCAAATCATGAATCAATATTCATATATAACTTAACATAATGAACATAAGAACACGTAATCCATGCAGGCATAAATAAGAGTAAGACAAGAGGTTTGATAACAGATTTCACCCCTCCTAGGCTATATCTTTGGGCCTGCCAACATGACTAGACCACTCATATATTTAGTATCAAAATGAAGTACATAAACATTTGCTACAGGTAAATATGTGGCTATTACCCCTAAAAGGTAATGTTCTCCTACAAAGAACTCCCACAACAAGCAACTCAAAACATCTCCTACAAAGATGACATACATCAATTGAAATGAGCTAAAACATCATGTGAACCCTTCAATTCCACATTGAAGTATATAATCAAAACTTCATGTTAAGGGAATTTTAACCAGAGCTAAACCTTATTGGTTACAACTACTACAGTAGCCATCTGAAAGTGAGAATACCAGTATAAGGTCTTCTCCATGCCCAAATAATTTTCATAACTGGTTCCAAACCCTGACTGATCAATACACCTTTAGCCTCAAACTTGCAAAAATACTCTGTGGATGTGCTCAAATTAGAAATTAGAGGTTACCAATGGATTCAAAACATCCAAAAACCCATAAGAAACCTCTTTTGAGCCCAATTGGATAAAAACTCAAAACCTTATGAGTTTCCAAGCTCTCTCATGAACTTGACTATTAACCATCCTACAAATTTTCCCTTCTGGCTAACTATCCTACAAATATGCCCCAAAAATCGCTAATGGAGCGAAAAATTAGCCCTCCACCAGTGCATTCTTTTGGATGTTTAATTCATCTTCTAACTCCTTGATATTGAAAACTAGGTTGCATGGCCACATATACTTGTGGGCTAGGCCTTAATGGCCACCCCCACCAGTTAAACCCTTAAACTTTGGGCATATGGTTATATGGCACCACAGGTCCACGGGCTGGGCCTTAATGCCCACCCTACATGCCGAAGCTCCCAAATCCTACGCCTTTGGTCATGTCAGGGTCCTAAGACCATGGGTTGGCTCCCTATCAGAGTGCCTTTGCGCCGAGCCCCAAAGCCTTCACTCCGCCATGGTTATATGTCAATGTTTATGTGACCTTGGCGCTGGGGCTCATGAAAATTCGCTCCTCCATACTATGTGATGGAATATGGTCCCATGGACTATGTTTTTGTGGGTGCCAAAACCTCAGGTTGGGTCTAAGTTCTATCTATTGGCCCCCCTACCCACGATCTCATGGGTGTGGGGTGCTCGGGGGCTAGGACTTAGCCCTAGCCCCTTCCCCCAAATGCGCATACCATAAACCTTAAATAGTTATGATGGCCTATGTATAATAAGAACCACCACACACCCTAGCGGTAAGGCATGACATTGCTACTCAACTGGTCCCATGTTCGTTCCTTGTGGGGGACCAGTTTGGCCCATAACAAATTTTAGTCCACTATGGGGAGGCTATGTGGCAGTGACCTAATTACCCACGTGTCTCCCCATTATTGGCCCACATAAAAACACCAACAACCAACCATAACACAACAAATTGGAACCAATCTAGAGCGGAAACATGGTAGCCTACCATTGGTCTAAGAAATCATTTCTACATGTCCAGTCATCCTGCCTAGTCAGTGTACCTGCAAAATTTTTGCCTATTTGGGAAACTAATCAGAACAAGATATCGAAAGCATGCAATATCGGGAGCATGCAATATTGGTTTTGAGCGATTCAAAGTTATGTCAGATTTATAATGGCGACCTCTTCGATTTCCTACTAGTTTCAATAAGATCTAGGCACTTTCAGTTTTGAACTTAAAATTGATCACCTAATCATCTTGCAAGAGAATTCAAGATGAAGGACATAGGGCTCATGCATTACTTTCTTGTTATCGAAGTATGGAAAACATATGAGGACTTTTTTGTCCCTCAGGGAAAGTATTCCAATGAGATACTGAAGAAGTTCCACATGGAGAGAAACAAACCCATGGAGACTCCTCTAACAGGTAACTGGAGGAAGGAAGATACTACTTCAAGTGAAGAAGTGTACGATACTATTTATAGACATCTTGTGGGTTCACTTATGTATTTGGTGATCACATTACTAAACATGTGTTTTTCAGATAACTAGCTTAGTCAAGCCATGGTTAATCCAACCAAACTTTATTGGAAGGCAACTAAACATGTGTTGAGATACCTCAAAGGCACCACTCATTTTGGTATTTGGTATATATGGATAGAGGGAGTGAAGATCCAAGGCTTGACAGATGCAGGTTGGGCAGGGATTCCATCTGACAGGAAGAGAACTTTAGGGAGAATCTTCGGTATTGGGTCAGCAATAATTTCTTGGTATAGCAGTAAGTAGAGATCAGTTGCACTCAATTCAGCAGAAGCATAATACATGGATTCTAGTCAAGCATCTTGTGAAGCTACCTGGATGAGGAAGATCCTTGTTGGGTTATTTGGTCAGCAGATGGATCCTATAGTGATTTACTGTGACAATCAAAGTTGTCTCAACCTCTTTGAGAATCCAGTTTTTCATGATTGGTCCAAACATATCGACATCCGGTATCACCATCTATGATATCGTGCGCAGAGGAGAATCATTTCACTGGAATACATTCGTACAGAGGAGTAGGATGCAGATGTTTTGACAAAGGTATTATAAAGATAAAAATTCAAGTTTCATAGAGGCAAGATAGGGGTAGCAGATAATCACTTTCTTGTTCAGAGGGGATGTTGAAAAATGCAACAAGAAAGTCCTAATTTAATTTCTTCCCTGAAATAAATTAGGAATTAAAGTGTAATTCTAATTCTCATAGAAACTTGTAATAGTTAACTATGTTAATTTGACTTAGTTGGCTCAGTTAACTCGTGTTGGGAGTCTATCTAGAGTCATCTATAGTGGTTCCTAAATTTCAGGGGACTAGGTTGAGTTCTTTTGATTTGTAATTATTTAATTCAGTCTAACTGAGTTCAATTCAGTTAAATTAGTTCTAACTCATGGAGGAATTAGTGGGAGATCAAGTAGTGGGGTGTAACCAGTACTGGTCAACCATTGAACTAAAGATTCACTCATAATTAACTCATGCATGTCAAATCAGAGAAAGACCCAGTTGATATTAGAGTTTGGGGACAATATACTATCAGTTGTATAATCATCTGAATTGTACAAGTGGTGAATGCATTCAGAGGAAGTCCTACGATGGATTGCATAATTATGGATGCGGAATTTCCCAATTAAATATGAGTTAATTCCCTAGGAAACTATGCAAGGAAATAAGAGCTTGGAAAGCAATATATTTGGCCAATTATTGGTTGGAGCTTGTTTCTGAAGTAGTGAGATAGATTGATATTGTGCAAAGGTTGCTCGAGCTTGAGCAAAGCATTATAATCTTCTCATATTTTCTGATTAATACATACACAAATAGCAGGGATTTTTAGCTGGGACTTTCCCCATAACATTATTGTGTTATGTGTGATTGAATTATTTCTCCTTTATGCTTTGTGATTTCATCGATCAATTATTATTTTCGTTAATGAGTAGAGTATATTCAAGTCAATTGTTTTAGCATATTACAATCTGCATTTTGAATCTACGAAGAATTTCTACACATGATGAAGTATTATCTCAATATTCAGTAACTTGGTGTCCAACATGTGTCATAGACAAAGGATCATCGAGATCAAAATTTTGATCTGACGTATCATCTACATACTAATCAACTAGTAGTAAGGGTAAATTTGTAACAAGTTCATCTGGTGGTGCATGCAAAGGTTCTTCTTCAAAATTTACACTCCTTTTGAGAAATAGCTTTTTAATGTTGATATCAAGAATCATGTACCCTTTAACTCCATCAAGATATATAATGAACATGAATTCCTTTCTTTGAGGCTCCAAATCCTTTCTATTCTCTATAGGAATGCAGGTCCATGCTTGAGATTCAAAAATGCGGAAATGACTAACTTTAGGTTGCATGCCAATCCAAGCCTCAAAATGTGTTTTTCCAATAATAGATTTATAATGAGATCTATTCTAGATGTATGAAGCACATTTGATAGCTTCAACCCACATTTTTCATGGAAGAAATATTGCATTCAACATGCAACTAACCATCTCTTTGAAATGTATGTTCTTCCTTTCAGTCACCAAGTTTTGCTACAAAGTGTAAGAAACCATGTGTTGAAACTATATGTCTGCTTCATTACAAAGGTTTTATATATCTTTGTTGACATATTCCTTCTCATTATCCATGCATAGGATCTTGATGTGTTTTCTAAACTAAATGTTTACATGCACTTTGAAAATATTTAGATGTTGAAAAATTTCAAACTTGAGTTTCAAGAGGTAAACCCAAGTGAATATCGTGTAATCATCTATAAATGACAATATCTTTCTTTTCTCATTGAAGGTTTTGGAAATTGGCACATGAGATCATTGTGTACAAGTTCCAAAGGTGAAGAGGATCTCCATTCATGCTCCTTCTTGAACTTGTCTTGTGGATGCTTTGCAAACTCCCTTTGAAAATTCAATGGTTGGAAATCCTTTAACCATACCTTGATTACCAAGTCATTGCATATATCTGAAATTCAAGTGTCCGAATATTTTGTGCCAAATCTCACTTTCTTCATTTTCACGCATCAATAGAAAAATGGAATTCGAGTGAGGAACAAAATCAGAAAAGGTATATAGACAGGGTTGATCATTTACCTTACCAAATGAAACCTTTGAGTTGGTTTGTATGTCATAAATTCTCATGGAATCCAAGATAAATTCCACTTTCATTCCAGTGTTGGTGTGTTTCATCTGATATACTGAAAGAAGATTCAAAAAAAGCCTCAGAATATGCAAGACATTCTCAAAAATTCCATCTTCAAATTGCACTCTTCGTTATCTAGTTGCTTCAACTATAGAATTGTCTCACATGAGAATAGGAGGTCTTGAATATGATTGTAGAGAAGAAATAGATTCATTTGAATAAACCATATGATTTGAATCTCTTGAATTGATGATCCATTCTTGTGGTGTAGAATGAGGGGAAATCAAAGCATGACCATTACCCCTTATTTTTAATGGTTTTTCTTCCATCTTCTTCTTAGCACTTTTTGGAATGTGATGACCAAGATTATTCAGCTGAAGTATCTATGTCGTCAGATTAATAATATTATGCATGTAAGAGGATTCAAGATCATAGAATTTGTTACAATAAGGACACTTATTTCCTTTCCTTACCTTCTTACCCTTGGATATCATTTGGAGGTTTTGAATTTCCTCCCTTTCTTGGATTTGGATCTTTTTCCTTTCCTTTTCATTTGGATTGTTGATTTGGTTTTGATTTGGGCTTTCCTTTTTCATGCATCGCAAGTGCATGTGCATTTGAATACTTTAATGAATCTATATGGATGAGATTATCCTACTCATGAATGAAAGACTCAACAAATGCATCAAGTCTGGGCATTTTCTATTTCTCTCCAGTTGTAAGTTTAATTATATGAAATGTAGAAATAAAAATAGCATATTCAGGACCCAATTTAGACAAAATTGAAAGGATCAATTGATTTTCTTTTTTGGATTTATCGATCTCGCAATCTTGTAATTGAAGAATCAATGATTTAAATTTTGTAAAGAAATCTTGAATGTTCTCAAAGTTGCTCGGATCTAAGGAATTTAGCTCATTTTTAGAAGACGAGCCTACATCTCATCTTGATTTCCAAATAATTTATCCAATGTTGTCCAAACTTCGTTCAAAGTGTTTCATGTGTCCACATGGAAACACAAAGTTGTAGATATGGTCAACAATAGAAAACCAAAATCCTTGTCCATCTTGATAAAGTATTTGATTTTTCAATGGTTAAATTGGGTTCAATTTTTGTGTCCATAACTATCTGATGCAAGCCTTTTCCTTTGAGGTGAAGTGGAATCTATGGCTTCCATTGGAAGTAGTTGTATGGAGTAAGAATCATTGAAGATGTGAACTCCATTCTTTCACCCTGCAAATGTTGCGATGGTTGCAACAATTCTCCAATATTTTGATCTACAAATCAAATGTTCATGCACCTTTTACAAGATGATGGTCACTTTGATACCATGTAAAATTATTAGAGCATAGGTAAGGACTTAGTTGGAGAATAATTGCATAAACTTGCAAGAAGTGAAAAGGAAAATTGGAAGAGAGAATGAATTCAAGATCTCAAATATTAATGAGAGAATCAATACATAAAGAAACTAAGTTAAGTTATCTACATGCAAGCACTAAAGATAACTAAAGCTAAATGTGTTTTATGTTATGTTAATGTGCTTGTACACCACATGCAACCAATAAAGCTAAATAAAACTAACTAATGTGCATATACACCAATTTTGAGCAACTTCATGTTCGAGTTTGTTGAATGCAATCAATCTTGCAAACTATTAGTTTGAATGTATGAAAATGCTTGATAAATATCTTAAAGGATTGGAAGATGAACAAAGGAACATTGAAGCAATCAGTCACACATCACATCTCTATTTATTTATTTTTGGAAAAGCAAATCAGAGGGTGAATGTATTCTTTAGGCATATACGAACCAGAAGTGATTTCATATAGTCCCTTGCTCACTACGAAGGTGGCACTTGTCATTTTGTGCTCACTCTATAATTTATAACCAACAAAGTCTAAATAAAAAAACCTTCCAGTCGAATTGTACTTTTCAATTTCATTTTCTATTTTTGCATCGAGAGGGGCTTTACAGCACAGTATGCGGGTAGATCTCACATAAACATTTAACATTTTTAATCTAAGTCAACCCTATTTAGAAATCAATGCAATTATTATTATGTATAAACACAATATAGATTTAAAATATAAAAATAGAAAGAGGTTTATGAACACTCAAAAAATAGGTATGGTAAATAAATAAAAATATAAATAAACTAGAGGTATGGTAAATAAATAAAACCTCTTTTTATACTTACTCCAAAGGTATGGTAAATAAATAAAAATATAAATAAACTAGAGGTATCTTAAATAAATAAAACCTCTTTTTCTGTTTAGCCCATAAACCTCTTTATATTTAAGAAGACTCAAAAAGTGGTTTTATTTAGGTGAAGCCTATGGGCCAAACACCATTTTAATACCATGTGCTAAATACCATGGGCAAAATACTATGGGCCAAATACCATATTTATAGAAGAGGTATGGTAAATTAATAAAAAAATAAATAAATGAGAGGTATGATAAATAAATAAAACCTATTTTTATATTTAGTCCATAAACTTCTTTATATTTAAGAAGAATTAAAAAAAAAAATTATTTAGGTAAAGTCTATGTGCCAAATACTATTTTAATACCATGGGCTAAATACCATATTTATAAACTAGGTTGTTGGAAATAATACTAAGAGGGGGGTGAATCAGTATTAGCAATTTAACAATTTTTCATTTCCATAAACAAATTGATATACACTACTTCTGTTAATTAAACCTACGTGTATATATGCAACTATGTTTAGAGAAAACCGCGTATATCTTACATACTTCTAATTTAGTTAGCTGATCTTAATCTATGTATCAGAACCATAAAACAGTAATCAAGTGCAGTAAACAGTATAGGCAATCACACACATGAACACAAGATATAAGGTGGAAACCCAATGTGGGTGAAAACCACCTACTGCAATTTGTCTTTATCTTCTCTTAATAAGAAACTTCTTTTTACAATATTTTTGTACTAGTGCAGTCTTGTCTTCTCTTAATAAGAAACTTCTTTTTACAATATTTTTGTACTAGTGCAGTCTTATACCAATACGCAAGCTTCTACCTGTAGAATGCTACAACCTTCTCTCGTTCTCCAACTTCTCCTGGAAGGGAGCTACAACCCCCTTAGCTCTTGTACTAGCTGATATACTAGTACGTAGGTGTTGACCTACAGAAAGCTACAACCTTCTTTTTTCTTCCAGGGACCACATTTCATAAATTTTCAGACTGGATCCATCAATAACATCAATAAAACATCAAATATATCTACATCAACCAATCTCCTTTGCACCAACCAAAAACTGAATCAAACAATCACTTCTCTAAATGTTGTAACCAGAATACAGTAACAGTAACCAGAAACGAATCCTGAACCCTAAACACTGCAGCAATAAACAGAAGTAGCTAAAACATATTTTGTGAGATGGATGCTACTTCAATATGTATAACTTTTGTGCATACATTGTTGTAGTAAGGCAAACCTGTGTATACGCAGTTTTGAAATACCGAACCAGCGTGTATACGCGCCTTTTCTATGCGGAACTTGTGTACAGATCTATAAAAGATAATTTAACCTTTTCAAATATTTAGACATCAGTTATACCAAGATCATCAGATTTATAGATCAAGTCATGCACCACATATAACAGATCAAAATCACACAAAGATACTTCTCTTCAAGCCTTGAGATCTTGACCCATCAATAGAACTTATCCTTCTACTAGCGCTCAAGTTCCTCCTTGATTCAGATCCAGCTATGCACCATTACCCAAAGACCAGCATTCTAGATCTTACTCTTCATAAGATATTCGATCCTTTTGTGCCTTTTCCTAATGATCTCCTTCCCCTTTTATAGTCTTAGGCCTTACTCAATACCATGGTCCAAAACCATATAGAATCAATACCTTGGACCCAATACCTGGGGTCAATACTTTGGACCAAATACCATGGACCAAAACCAAGTTTTCCAAATTGTACGCGCTTTATTGTGCATGAAAGTGTGTGTATACTCATACGCACATTTTGGTCTGTGAAATCATGTGTATATGCGGCTTCGTCAATGAGAACTTGCGTATACCTCCTTTCCTTTATTCTGAGAGCCAGTGAGCCTAAACTATCGTCTGAGTGATTTGGCAAGTGAATTTCCATCAAGGACAATACCTGTGCCATAGTTCCAAGCCTATGTCATAATGCCAACAATCTCCCCCTTTGGACTTGATGGAAACCCAAGTCACTCTCCTCCTCTGTCATCAAGGGCAAAGGGTTATGCTCCCCCTGAGTACATGCTGAAATCTCTGCTCTGCTGAAGTGTGTTGTTCATGCCCCCCCTGACTGTAAGCAAGGTCTGCAAAAAGATGTTCTTCAAGAAGAACATGACTCTAGACATCATAAATGATCTTTCTATCACCAAAGACACATACATACATCCATCTCCAACCAAGTGGGGATATACCAAAATTGACTCATCCACCCAACCAAGTGGGGATACACCAAAAGTTTATACATGATAAAACAAGAATATTACATCATCCATCCCAGACATAGTGGGGAAACAAAATATGTCGTTACACGACCTTGATAATAAAAGAAATATATGACATAAAGACCAAATGTCTAAGACAAGACTATGATATTCATCAACAACTATCATCAACAACATCTATCAATCACCATCCGGACCATCAACCATGATCTCCCTCTGCACCTGTTCCACCTGAATAAAAAACAATTGTGAAGTAGTACCAAGATCTTCTAAGATAATGCCAACAATGCATTATTAGAAGTAAATGCTCCCCCTGAACCTGTGCCAGATGGTCTCTGTCAGACCCATATCAGACTCTTTTCATCCTGAGTCTGGCCCATTGTTTTTCTTCAAGCCAACATATACACGACTATATCCACAGAAATTGGCGTATGTACGCGGATACGCTTCATGAAACTCATGTACAACCACTGTTCTCTGAACCAGATAAGTGTCAACAGCAAGATGATGCATCAACTACTCCTAGCTTATGCCTAAGGTATTCAAATGTCTCTCTGGGCAGTGGTTTGGTGAATATATCAGCAACCTGTTCCTTGGAGGGCACATACTCCAGTTTGACTTTTTTTTCAAGAACTTGTTTCCGGAGAAAATGATATTTGATAGGTATGTGCTTGGTCTTGGAATGCATGACAGGATTCTTTGAAATTTTGATTGCACTTGTATTATCACATAGAATGGAGATGGGTGGAGTACAAGTGATCTGAATGTCTTGCAATGTTTGCATCATCCAAAGGAGTTGTGTGCAACAAGATGCAGAAGCCACATATTCTGCTTTAGTTGTAGATAATGAAATTGAACTTTGTTTCTTTCTGAACCAAGATACTAATCTGGAACCCATAAAGAATGCACCACCACTAGTGCTTTTTCTGTGATCCACGCTTCCTGCCCAATCTGCATATATATATGCATGAAGTGTGAATCTGTATCTCTAGGATACCATAAGCCATAGTTTTGTGTTCCTTGAAGATATTTGAAAATCCTTTTAACTGCCTGAAGGTGTGATTCCTTTGGATTTTCCTAGAATCTTCAAACTATTCCCACTGCATGCATGATTTCTGGTCGGGTACCTGTCAGATAGAGCAGACTACCAATCATGGATCTAAAGGTTGGTTGATGTACTGCTGTTGATTCATCATTTGCGTTGAGGCTACATCCTGTTACCATAGGGGTACATACTGGTTTTGAATCCTTCATCCCATATTTCTTCAAGATCTCCTTGAGGTACTTATTCGTGATAGAAATATACTATCTTCATTTTGTTGGACTTGTAAACCAAGAAAATATGTGAGCTCACCAAGCAGGGACATTTCAAATTCTTTCTGCATCACCAAAGCAAAGTTTTGACTCATGGTTTCTTCATTGCTACCAAAGATGATATCATCAACATACACAACAAGTATTAGCAATTTATCATTTTCAATTTTTATATATAGATTTCTATCTGTTGATCCTTTTGAAAAACCTTGTTAATGGAGGTATTTGTCCAAATGATAATACCAAGCCCTTGGAGCCTGTTTGAGGCCATAGAGAGCCTTTTTTAGTCTACACACAAGTTTTGGATCATTCCCAAGGATGAATCCATCTGGTTGCTCAATGTACACTTCTTCTTCTAAGTCTCCATCTAAAAAGGCAGATTTCACATCCATTTGATATACTTTGAACTTCTGAAAGCTAGAAAGAGCACAGAACATTCTTATGGCTTCAATTCTAGCAACCGGTGCAAAAGTTTCTTCAAATTCTACACCTTCTTGTTGAGCATACACTTTACAAACAAGCCTGGCCTTTTTTTCTAATAACAACTCAATTTTCATTCCGCTTGTTTTTGAATATCCATTTGGTCCCTATGACATTCTTATCATTAGGTCTAGGAACCAATTCCCAGGTGTTATTCTTTTCAATCTATTCAAGTTCTTCATTCATGGCCTTGATCCAGCATTCATCTTTGCATTCTTCACTTACATTTCGTGGTTCGACGGAGGAGAGCAATGCTAGATAACTTGAAGCTTCTGTAACAGTTCTTCTTGTTTGAAAACCTGCCTCTTTCTGCCCCAAAAGTTTAGTCTCTGGATGATTCTTCTGGACATACCTAGATGGAGTCTTTTCTTCTACCCTTATCTGTTCTTCTAGTGCCTCATAGGTTTCTTCTTCATCATTAGTCTGATTTTAAGTTGAAGGATAATCCTCTTCATCTTCAAACTCTTCGGTTTTTATCTGCTTTGGATTGTCGCCTGCTTCATCAACCACCACATCAATACTTTCAACAATTTATCCAAGTATTTTATTGTAACACTCATATACTTTACTTTGGGAAGGGTAGCCAAGGAGAATGCCTTCATCTGCTCTAGGTTCAAACTTGCCAAGCTTTTCATTAGTCCTTTTGATGTAACATTTGCTTCCAAAAAATTTGAAGTGTTTACCATAGGATTCCTACCATACCAAAGTTCATGAGGAGTTTGAGTGTTTTTTACCCGAACATTTGTTTTGTTGAGAATAGTAATGGCAGCAAATGCACCTTCACCCCAAAAGGTTGCAGGAGTTCCAGACTCATCAAGCATAGCACGGGCCATTTGTTGAACCGTTATGTTCATCCTTTCCACCACTCCATTTTGCTGAGGAGTCCTTGTAGTAGAGAATTCCCTTCTTATTCCACGTTCTTCACAAAATTCAAAAAATTCATCCAAGGTAAATTCCCCTCCTCGATCAAACCTGAGGCACTTGATTTTTTAATCTGATTCATTTTCAACCAAGGCTTTGAAAGCTTTGAACTTTTCGAAACCTTCATCTTTATGCTTCAAAAGTCCTATCCAACACATCCTAGAAAATTCGTCAATGAACAATATAATGTATTCTTCTCCACGAGGTGACGTTTTCCTTGATGGACCACATAAATCAATATGGACAAGTTCAAGTGGCTTACTAGCTGATCCTTCCTTCTCAGGGAAATGTGTTTTGGTTTGCTTACCAAACTAACATGATTTGCATATTGTATTATCTGGAATTCTGATGTCAGGAAGATCATGAACAACCTGATATTTGCATGCTTTCCTTATATGAAGGAAGCTTAGATGCCCCAACCTTCTATGCCATAGCCAGTGTTCATCATTTTTGCTTAGATAGCATTGTTGTTGTCCTCCCTTGAGTATGTATAAATTATTTGGAGTTCTTATGCCTTTGATCATTGTTTCTCCTGTATTAAGATCACGAACAATACACCCATTTGATCGAAATACTACCTCGTTTCCTTGATCACACATTTGACTAACACTCAATAGGTTATGCTTTAATCCATCAACATACATAACATTTGCAGCTTTGAACTTTTCTTTTAAAAGAACAGAGCCTTTACCTTTTATGAGAGCAGGGGTGTCATTTCCAAATGAGACCTTCCTTTCCTTTTCTAAGGCACTATATCACTGAAGTTTTTCTTTATCACCTGTCATATGTTTCAAGCATCCACTTTCGATGTACCACTAATGTTCCTGTCCTTCCGCATATAAGGCTATACCACATATTTCTGTTTGTGGTTCTTTCTTTCTCCATGATTTGGGACCCAATGAAGCTTGCTCCTTCTGATATGTTTGCCGAAACTTACTCGTGCATTCAGAATCTTCATGACCGACGTTGTTACAAATAGAACATTCTATTTCATTTTCAAGAGCAGAAAAGTTATTGTAGGTCCTTTTCATGATCCCAATCACACTCCTTTGATTCCGTGCTTCTCTAATCATGATGGTCTTGTACGCAACACATTGAGCAGCTTTGTGTCCAAAGTTATGACAGAGAAACATTGGCCATTAAAGAAATTCTTGCGATTATCAAATCTACTGACCAGGTGATTGTAGTTTCCATTGACATTCATTCTTGAGGCAAATTGAGAATGATTTACCTGTGGTTGGTTGTAGCTTCTATTCATCCTTGAAGTAGATTGACCTCGATTTACCTGGTGATCCACTTTATGCCTTTGCTGATGATTGTCAACCTGTTCACTTCTCCTTGTTGCATCAAGATAACTTTTGGAGGTGGATGGCTTATGTGCTTGAGATGCTTCTTCAGTATATCTAATACCTCTCTTGATTAGAGGAGAACGCTGCACTTTGATAATCTCATCTAAAGTTTCAGATCCTTTAGCAAATCTAAGATTAAGAGCTTTTGTTCTCTCAATATCTTTTCTAAGTCCCACAATTTCACATTCTAACTTTTCATTGTGTTTTTCCCTTTCAGCAAGTTGGAATGTCAGAGTATCTATAATCATACTATTTTCTTCTAAACAAATTTTAAGTTTAGAAATTTCTTCATAGAGACCATCTTCATCTATAGCATCCAAGAAATCATCATTTTCAAAAGCCATCAAAATTCTATAATCATTACCATGTTCATCTTCATCACTATTTGAAAATCCATCACTGTCTTCATGTGTATAATAGCTCTTCTCACTTAATTATGTTTTCTGTTCCATTTAACTGGTTCCTTACCTTTATCAATCTTATCTTTATGAGGACATTTGGTTGCATAGTGACTGACTCTTCCACAAGCAAAGCATTTGAAAGGTATCTTACCTCTGAATCTTCCAGAACCCCGTTGGAGGTTCTTGAGAAAATTTGATTCTTCCTCTCCTTCTGACGTATGTCCTGACTGATTGTATTCTCCTTTTCCTGAAGCTTTGAATGCGGCTTCTCTCATGTCTAATGGACCCCCTTTTCTCATTTCGAAAGTAGTTAGGATTCCGTGCAGTTGTGACATGGTAATACTCTGAAGATTCTGCTTTTCTTCTATGGCAGAAACTTTTGATTCAAACTTAGAAGACAAAGATCTTAGAACCTTTTCAACTAAAGTAACTTATTTTATCTCTTCACCCAATTTTTTCATGCAATTAACAATCTCATCTATACGTAAGAAATAATTAGTCACACTATCATCATTGTGCATTCTGAGAGTTTCATATTGAATTATGAGAGATTGTAGTTTTGCACGTTTTACCTAATCGTCTCCTTCATAGATTATAATGATCTTGTCCCATATTTATTTGGTGATTTTGAGCTGCATAATCTTGATGAATTCTGATTGAGATAGACTCCCCAATAGAGTTGACATCCTTTGCATTTGTTTCATACTGCTTTTTACCATCCATATCTGTAGGAGTTACTGATGGAAATGTGTATCCTCCCTCCACAATATCCCAAACTTACGTACCAAGAGATTGAATATAGGTTGTGGTTCTTACCTTCCAATAGATGAAGTTTCTCCCATCAAAGATTGGTGGCCTGATGGATGCCTCTTGTTACACAACAATTTGTCACCGTTTGTAATCGTCCCTGTTACCCCTTCTCCCGCACCTTGGAGGACTCGTTCTGGGACCTATGAGAAGTGACATGACCTGGAAACACTTGCCTTGCATTCCCCTAGACATGAACTTCATATTCCCTGAAGATACCTTCTGAAAAATACCCATAAAAATAACCCTTTTTCCATTCGCGCGGTTCCACTGTGTATCACTCGCGCCAATGGGAGAGATCCTCCAAAGAGGGCGCGCCAGCTGGTGCTCTATTTCAAGTCGCACTCGCGCCATCCCATTTGGGTAAAGTTTTTAACAAACAAACTTACGAAGGTTCTTCCTAACCTATTCATGAACTGATTCCATCTTGAGTTAGTTCAGTTGGGCTTCGAATCTCCATAGAAGGGAAGTATTTCTCCACCTCTCATGGAAGCTTCCTAGTGATAAAGCCAATCCCATGAATCTTGTGGATGACCCTAACTCCTTCTCCTATATCTATAAAAGCTTGTCCTTTTGCCTTTGACAAGTTAGTCTCTAAGTCTCCAAGTTCCAAACTCTAAGTCCCAAAGTCTGAGAATTGCTAAGCTCATGCTACAAGAAGCCTTCTTCATTCCCATAAGGCTAAATCTAAAGTGAGGAGATTCTTGCCCAAGTAACCAAGGAGAGAGAGGCTTGTTCCCCATTCCCAACAAACTTTTCAAGGCATGTGCTGCTGATCACCCAGCCAAAGGAGGATTTGACGTCAGAACTATGGTTGTATTCTTCTTTGTTGTTTATCAATAATAGACAACTATCATTATGGTTCCACTCTATTGTCTTATGTAATGATCATTGAGTTATATCCTTTATGACTGATATATAGTTGCATCTATTGGATTTTATGCTTGTATTTGTGTCGTTCTTTTCATGTGCAGGTGTCCGTTAACGACGATCGTGAGGATTGTGACTAGTCGGAGGAAAGGAATGGGAGCGATGACTCTTCTACAAGAACTAGCGTTGGAATCTAGGTAGGCCCACATCATTGGTCTTTGATTTGCAATTAGGAACCTGTGTGTTAGCGTTGTTTGATTGTTGCTAGACCCCATTTGGGCTAGTAGGGATCTATTCTGTCCGCAGTGGGGATTTACCTTCACAACAATTTGGCGACTTCGCTCGGGAGTTGGCTTTTTGTCTTGTTGTTTGTTTTGTCTTGTTGTTTGATTTGTAAACTTTGGACGAAGCCTGAAGTACGGCTAGATAGCCTTCGAAATTCTATTGGTCCGCATTAGCAAAAGTAGATCAACGCCACTTCAGTCCATCTCCGGTTTGGTTTACGAACTGAACGGCTTGGAACTTGCCTTGTTTCTTGGTTTTTTCTTGGTTTCTCCTGCTTGATTAGCCTTCTGGGTTGAGTCCTTTTGTTGCTTCTTGCCCCTTGGTGTATGTGGATACTGTTGACTTAGCTTTGGCTCGTTTTTTTTTTTTTTTTTCCATAGCAAACTCGGTTGGTGCTCTTTTATAGTGTTGCAGTCGTGCCAATTGGCGCCAATTGCTCATTGACAACCCGCGCCAATCCATGAAAGGTGGTAGTTTCAGCCTGACAGTCGCGCCAGGCCTGGGAACTTTTGAAGTTTGCTTGGTTCTGAGCCTCCTGAGCTTGGTCTTTGTTCTGAGTACCTTTTCTCGACTGCTTGAGTGTGTTGGAGTCTTTTTCGACTGGTTTTGAGTTTCTTTTTGAGAAATTCTTAATTTGATTTCCTTTGGTGATTACTTGGAGGATTGTCTCAGTATTTTCACAATTTTGCATCTTTTTGCTTTTGTTTTTGCAAAAAAAAATCAAAATTGTGTATGAGTGTTAATCGCCTTTGAGTGTTTTTATCTTTTGGATCTTTGGAACTCTCACCCAATTTTCTTGCTTTGCACTTGATTGGTTCTTAGATTACATTAGAATCATCTTGTGTTTGAGAATTCTCTTGCATAGATCACACTTGAATAATTAGAATTCTCATTTGGTTGCCTTGTTTGACTGGCTTTAACCTTTACCCTTTGGGTATTTTCCTTTTTCCATCGATTTCACATTTCTAGCCCCGGGGCATCTAGTGGCTTTGTGTGTCGAGCCTTCCTTAGGTGTTTTGATCTTCTAGTGGTCCAGTAGACTCTTTGTTTGCTCCCTTGCACTCATTTAGTGGTTTTTAATCGTTTTATTGCGTTATTTGGGTGATTTGCTTCATTTTCACTTGAATTCTGCTTTGTCTCACTTTGAGCCAAGATTACACGGCTCATTGGTGTCTTCGGGACTTTTCTTGCTCTTTGGAGGTTTTCTTTGTGATTTAGGGAACTGAATGTGCTTGTATTGAATATAATTTGTTTGTTATCATTTCTCAAATTTGTTTAGTGCATTTTTCCATCAATGAAAAGAAAAAATCTCTTGTTCTTTGTATTAGTTAATGAGAATTACAACTTTTCATTTTGATTAGTGATTAGTGATCTTAAAGAAAAGTTTGTTAATTTCCATTAGCTCCATTAGGGAAGTTATTTGTTGTTTTGTGATCATTTCGTTTGCGTGAAAGCTCTTAAACTCTCTCGTAACTAGCATTCATCGAATGAAATGACATATTTTGGCATATAGATTGCATTTAGGGAATTTTGAGAGATTACATACGGTAAGGCCTGAAAACTGAAACCTAATACAAGATCAACTTGAAAATGAACTGAATAAATCTAACAACGCCTTAGAACATAACGCACACTTTTTAGAGGTCTAGGCTAGAGACGTGCTCCGGCGTCATTAAACCTAGTCACTTTTGTTTCCACTCAAGGTTGGGTGATTCCTCCTTTTGTGACTCAATTGTGGTCTAGTACGGACTTTTGCTCCCATGTACCATCGAGTATATGGGGATACCCCACTAGGTTATCATCCTTTATCCACAAGAAGCCATGTCTGCCGCCTTACGACCCGTAACGCACCGAACACAGCATTTGGGAAGATTGACTGCCGTATGGAAAGTCCTTGGTTTTCATACAATTCCCAAGGTGTATATGCAGTTTTACAGATTGTCTGGTAAACCATTTGCCTAGTTCTCTAGAGTAGTCCCTTTTTGATCCTTTTCGAACTCCCTAAAAGAAAAGGCTCATCTGAGCACTTGTCGCTTCAGGCTCCCTAAACATTCGAAGGCAACTAGAGTCATCTTTTTGTCCTTTTCTCAACTCTCTAAAGATGAAAAGGTCAAGTTATGTCCTTGTGTCTTAAAATTTATTCGGCCACGATCACATGCCTTGTTAGATTTTGTTTGTTGGCTGTTTGATTGTGTGTCTTCATTCTTTTTCAAGCCCCGTGTGTGATTTTCAGTTTTGATGGCAACTTTCCCACAGTTCACCAACCCAGGAATCCCCTTTGAAGGGAATCCTGGTCATTTTCCTCCTTTTGGGAATGTTGGTGCTCCTTACATGGCAACGTTGTCCCTTCCTGGGTTAACTGTTGGGTTACCTGTTTGGTTGTTCTCAACCTCTATGGTCTCTACCACTGGTCAATTAGTTCCTCCACATGAACAACGTCATGTTGATTCCAAGGTGGACCTCTCCCCTTCTTCGCCTATTTCTACATCCTCATCTTCTACTTCGCTTAGTGAAAGTCTGGATTCAAGTAACCAGGTGGCTAAGAAGAAGAAGAAAAAGACGAAGAAGAAGAAGTCTCATAAGCGAGAGGTTAAAAGTGCAGCTACTCCTCCGAGTACATCTGAAGTCGGGCCACCTTCTGCTCCTCCGCGGAAGGTTAAGTTTCCTTGTAAATTGTGCAAGGGAGACCATCTTCTCCGTGATTGTCCCAACCTTCCTAAGGTCTTAAAAGTATGGTCTCATGATCCAGCCTGCCCCTCATCGCCCTCCGAAGCTCATGGTGATGCTACCCTATCAACTGGTAATGGTAAGAAGAACGAGAAGATTCGATTCCCATGTAGGCTATGTGAAGGCAACCATCCCCTTCACCTTTCTCCACTCATGGACAAAGCTTCCGCTGTTTTGGAAAGTATTATAGCTTCTTCACCCGAGCTCCCCATTGGTTATCAGAGGCTCTCTTCAGATCCCTGCCCTATTGGCAAAGAGATTGACTTACATCCTTCTCTTGTCCATCCTCCTCTTCCCGAACCTGGTTGTGCTAAGCATGTTCCAGATCAACCATTGGTCGGAAAGATTGTCGACTCACGTTCCCCACCCGACGATCACTTTGTTTTGGAAGAGTGTCATTCTCATTTTCTTCTCGTCTCGTCAGATTCTCCTAAGTACGAGAAGGACTCTCCTATCCCAACTGACCCTGAGAGTCCTTCTTCGGCACCTCTAGAGCAGGGGGGCAATCATACGATTCCCCCACCAAGTAGTTTAGTCATTTCCTTCGACTGGGGTCATTTGACCGCCTTCCACCTTCCATCCCATGTGCCTTTCCAGATTACAATACATTTCCATGATACGGCAATACTCGGCATTGTCTTGGATGAGGGTGCATCTGTTAGACTTATGCCTTCCACTACTTGGAAAGCTTTGGGCTCCCCACAGCTTATGCCGGTTGCATAGAATCTAATGGCGTTTGATTAAGGAACTAGTCAACCATTGGGGATCCTTCCAAAGTTCCTTATTACTTTGGGAGGAAAAACCATCTTTGTCGACGTCCTAGTTACCCAAGGTGCTTTAGATTTCAGTATTCTCCTTGGTCGTGACTATGTCTATGCCATGGGGGCCCTTGTTTCTTCACTTTTTCGTGTGGTTTTATTTCCACATGATGGAAGGATCATGACTATCGATCAATTATCATTCTTTAGTCCCCCGGTGCCTCCTACGCAACCTTCATCCCCTCCTGGTTTTTATCCACCAGTTGCATCTGCCCCCCCGCAGGTCAACTACGTGGCTACCTATCCCGTGCCTGTATCCAATGATGTCGACGTCGTGCATAGTGTCCTAGGGGCATTGGGTCCTGACTTCCACAATGTGATCCTTCCATCGGGAGTGGCACTCTTGGAAGCAACGACTTCCATATGATGAAGTTTGGTCGGAGCATAGTTCATTTTCCTATGTCAATCTCCTTAAAAAATGAAACTAGGTTTGGTCAGAGCATAGTTCACCTTCCTATGTCAAGCTCCTTAAAAAATGAAACTGGGTTTTGTCGGAGCATAGTTCGCCTTCCTATGTCAAACTCCTTAAAAAATGAAACTGGGTCTGGTCGAGCATAGTTCCTGATCTTATGTCAAGCTCGTTAAAAAATTAAACAAGGGTTATGCGGATAGTTCTTTTACTGTGTCAACCTCATTAAAAAATGAAACAACTCCCTTTCCACATCGATTCTTTTGATTAAGATCTCGTAAAATACAAGTCGAGTCTTTCCAAGATCTCGAAAGTGAACCTTCATTCCATCCACTTTGTTGAATGCAATGAAGCTTGGGCGGCATGTACCTCGTTTTGCGTCATTATGCTGGGGGCATGCGAACTTATAACAAGCATAGTTTTTCGTTTCAAGCTTGTGTAAACATGAAACCCAATCCAAGCAGAGTTCTCCATGGTTCAAGCTTGTGTAAAAATGAACCCAAACCCATTTTACATCTCGTGATTGTTGTCTTTATCCGCTAAATTCTACTATATGAGCCTTGGTTATTTTCATTCCATCACCACCATCTCTTTGGCCAATCATATGCTTTCACTTGGTTATTTTATCTTTCCTGGGGGACCGTAGTTATGAGTGGTTTTATTAGCCAGCCTTTTGACCATTACATGTTTTGAGCAGTTCCACCATTGTCGGAACCTGTTGCTACCCTTTATACCACTCGTTCGTCTAGGACGAGTCACCTTTAAGCTCTTTTCTGACTCGTAAAATATGAAAAGATTGCCGTGTATTTTTTTCCTTTTTGACTCGTTAAAGGGAATAAAAATGGAGGTCTGCTTTCATCTCTTTTCTGACCATTTAAAGATGAAAAGATTTCCAAGTTATTCCTCTTGACTCGTTAAATGTAAATGAGAGGCAGTCATCTTTAAACTCTTTTCCGACTGTGTAAAGACGAAAATATCGTCGGACCCTTGTCGTTTCAGGTTCGTTAACGGTTACAAAGCGACGTGGTTTCGATCACTTTTTTACTTTTTCAGGTCGAAATCGCTACTCATGAAAAGTACTCCTCGATCGTGATGGTCGAGCGATTCTTTAGAGCATTGTTTTATACTTTTTCGGGCTCGAGAGACACAACTTTACGAAAAAGGATACCCCTAGAGTTTCCTTTTCTGCTGTCTTTTCAAACTCTCTAAACATGAAAAGACGTCGAGTTCTTCCTTTGTCAAACTCGTTAAAACTTAATGACATCGGATTACATCAAAATGACACCTCCCAAGCATATGCTATCCCCGTCAAGCTTCCCATCCAAAAATAACCGGGGTACTCGCCAGAAATGGTGGGGAAAATGGTACCACAATTATCGTCATGTCGGTAGTATGTCGCTCTTGAACATGGCACTTGTCTGCATTCGCATCTGGGTGGGGACATCTCATCTTGTTTTTACACTTGCCTTCATGGGTTTGGGTTATCCTGTTTGACCTCTCATCTGCTCATTGCCTTGTCACCATGACCCCTGATCCTTTGATGTCAAATACTGTGGCTTCCATTGTCGTGTCGCCAATATGTTCAAGAGAAGTTGACCTCTGCAAAATGCTCAACCTCCCTCTAATACCTCACACAAAACATCTTATCCTTCTCCGTCTCGTATCGATGATGTTGGAAACATTATGGCCCACCTTCGATCAAGGTCACTTCCTGTCGAATTCAGCTCATGATCCAGGAAGTTGACTTAGAGACTCCCTTCAGGTGCCTTGGAGCCTGCATGCCTCAATGGCAGGTTCTTCGTGTTCGACGCGAGGTTTTCATCACTGGCCTCCGATCGAATGATTCTACGTGTGTTTGACGTCGGCTCACTAATTCACACGCTGTAGATTGTACCTATAGTACCTTGAGGACCATTGTCATTATTGGTGGTACCTCTCGCGTCTGTTAACAGTTTTCATCATTGACTGGTAATCAGATGATATGTTCTTGCATGTTCGACTTCGACTCCCATATTCACATGCTTGAACTTGTACTTTGTTCAGGTCGAGATGGAGCACAAGACCCTGGATTTTGTCTGTTGAGATCCTGGTTGCGATTTTGTGGCCTATTATGATCATTACATGACTCATTCACTGGATGGATGGGACCATGCCTGAGTCTACTTATCGATCCTTACTCGATGGCTGCGCCCATACCTTGGATCTGGATTTTTATGTACTCTGCTATGGATGGTTGTGCCCATACCATACACATCATGTATTTGAGATATCAGTTGTACTTCTTCATGCAGGTTCTCCGGTGGCAGTGTTTTCAGTTGGCCATGTTCTTGTAAAGCATTTCACCCCTCTCTCTCTCTCAGGCATCATGCTTTAGGGGGCATCTGTTACATAGCAATTTGTCACCATTTGTCACCGTCCCTGTTACCCCTTCTCCCGCACCTTGGAGGACTCGTTCTGAGACCTGTGAGAAGTGACATGACCTGGAAACACTTTCCTTGCATTCCCCTAGACATGAAATTCATATGCCCTGAAGACACCTTCTGCAAAATACCAATAAAAATAGCCCTTTTTCCATTCGCGCGGTTCCACTGTGTATCACTCGCGCCAATGGGGGAGATCCTCCAAAGAGGGCGCGCCAGCTGGCGCTCTGTCTCGGAGTCGCACTCGCGCCAGCCCAGTTGGGTAAAGTTTTTAACAAAAAAACTTATGAAGGTTCTTCCTAACCTATTCATGAACTGATTCCATCTTGATTGAGTTCAGTTGGGCTTCGAATCTCCATAGAAGGGAAGTAGTTCTCCACCTCTCATGGAAGCTTCCTAGTGATAAAGCCAATCCCATGAATCTTGTGGATGACCCTAACTCCTTCTCCTCTATCTATAAAAGCTTGTCCTTTTGCCTTGGACAAGTTAGCCTCTAAGTCTCCAAGTTCCAAACTCTAAGTCCCAAAGTCTGAGAATTGCTAAGCTCATGCTACAAGAAGCCTTCTTCATTCCCATAAGGCTAAATCTAAAGTGAGGAGATTCTTGTCCAAGTAACCAAGGAGAGAGAGGCTTGTTCCCCATTCCCAACAAACTTTTCAAGGCATGTGATGCTGATCACCCAGCCAAAGGAGGATTTGACGTCAGAACTATGGTTGTATTCTTCTTTGTTGTTTATCAATAATAGACAACTATCATTATGGTTCCACTCTATTGTCTTATGTAATGATGATTGAGTTATATCCTTTCTGACTGATATATATTTGCATCTACTGGATTTTATGCTTGTATTTTTTTCGTTCTTTGCATGTGCTGGTGTCCGTTCACGAGGATCGTGAGGATTGTGACAGGCCGGAGCAAAGGAACGGGAGTGACGACTCTTCTACAAGTATTAGTGTTGGAATCCAGGTAGGCCCTCATCATCGGTTTTTTATTTGCAATTAGGAACCTGCGTGTTAGCGTTGTTTGATTGTTGCTAGACCCCATTTGGGCTAGTAGGGATCGCATCTGTTCACAGAGGGGATTTACCTTCACAACACCTCTTTTTCATAGTTGCTGATGATGATAGATCTTCCTTCAAGCGATCGAGCTTCTTCTTAACGACCCGCTCCAATACCAATTGTTGGAAATAATACTGAGAGGGGGGGGGGCGTGAATCAGTATTAGCAATTTAACAATTTTTCATTTCCATAAAAAAATTGATATACACTACTTCTATTAGTTAAACTTGTGTATATACGCAACTGTGTTTAGAGAAAACCGCGTATATCTTGTAGACTTATAATTTTGTTAGCTGATCTTAATCTGTGTATCAGAACCATAAAACTGTAATCAAGTGCAGTAAACAGTACAGGCAATCACACACATGAACACAAGATATAAGGTGGAAACCCAATGTGGGCGAAAACCACCTGCTGCAATTCGTCTCTATCATCTTTTAATAGGAAATTTCTTTTTACAATATTTCTGTATTTGTTCAGTCTTATACCAGTGCATAGGCTTCTACCTGCAGAAGGCTACAACCTTCTCTCATTCTTCAGCTTCTCCAGGAAGGAAGCTACAACCCCCTTAGCTCTTGTAGTAGTTGATGTACTAGTACATAGGTGCTGACTTACAGAAGGCTACAACCTTCTATTTTCTTCTAGGTACCACGTTTCATAAATTTTTAGACTGGATTCATCAATAACATCAATCAAACATCAAATATATCTGCATCAACCAATCTCTTTTGCACCAACCAAAAATTGAATCAAACAATAACTTCTTTGAATGATGTAACCATAATACAGTAACAGTAACCAGAAACCAATCCTGAACCCAGAACACTGCAGCAATAAACAGAAGTAGCTAAAACATATTTTATGAGACGTACGCTACTTCAATATGTATAACCTGCATGCATACACTATTATATTAAGGCAAACCTGTGTATACGCGGTTTTGAAATACCGAACCAGCGTGTATACATGGCTTTTATATGCGGAACCTGCATACAAATCTATAAAAGATAATTTACCTTTTTCAAATATTTAGACATCAGCTATACCCAGATCATCATATTTATAGATCAAATCATGCGCCAAATATAACAGATCAAAATCACACAAAGATACTTCTCTTCAAGCCTTGAGATATTGACCCATCAATAGAACTTATCCTTCTTCTAGCGCTCAGGTTCCTCCTTGATTCAGATCTAGCTATGCACCATTACCCAAAGACCAGTATTCTATATCTTGCTCTTCATAAGATATTCGATCCTTTTGTGCCTTTGCCTAATGATCTCCTTCCACTTTTATAGTCTTAGGCCTTACTAAATACCATGGTCCAAAACCATATAGAATCAATACCTTGGACCCAATACCTGGGGTCAATACTTTGGACCAAATACCATGGAACAATACGAAAATACCATGGACCAAATACCACGGACCAAAACCAAGTTTTCCAAACTATACTCGCTTTTATGTGCATGAAAGTGCATGTATATGCATACGCGCCTTTTGGTTTGTGAAATCGCGTGTATACGCGGCTTTGTCAACGGGAACCTGCGTATACCTCATTTTCCTTTATTCTGAGAGCTAGTGAGCCTGAACTGTCATCTGAGTGATTTTCCGAGTGAGTTGCCATCAAGGACAATACCTGTGCCATAGTTCCAAGCCCGTGTCATAATGCCAACAATATTGTAAATTAATAAAAATATAAATAAACCAAAGGCATGGTAAATAAATAAAACATCTTTTTGATGATGATGCCCGAGCTCATTGTAATTTTAACTAAGATCTAATGTGGATTGTATGCGGAGCACTCTAAGAGGAAGTGATTTTCATCCTCAATGTTCATATTCTCACAGAGATGGTAGAACTTTTCCATCCATGGCGTTTTAGGAACTGCCCAACGACCCGTTTCACTATGGAGCTCATAAGAGTATGTTCTAATCTTGGCTATATTAATTTTGTTCTTTGAGCTAGTTAAAACAAAGAGATACTTTTGATTTTCTAAGGTGGGGTTGATGCCCTCCTTATAATATCTTAATTTTCTTTTAGCTGCTAAATCTTTCTCCCACCACATTTTTTCTTTGAACTTAGAAGTATTTTACCATTGGGAGATCGATGAGAATGTTGCATATGTTTTGCAACGCAACATTCTCGTCGATCTCCCAATGTTAAAATACTTCTAAGTTCAAAGAAAAAATGTGGTGTGAGAAAGATTTAGCAGCTAAAAGAAAATTAAGATATTATGAGGAGTTCATCAACCTGCCCTAGAAGATCAAACGAATCTCTCTATTTTAACTAGCTCAAAGAAGAAAATTAATATAGCCAAGATTAGAACGAACTCTCATGAGCTCCATAGTGAAACGGGTCGTTGGGCAGTTCCTAAAACACCATGGAGGGAAAGGTTCTACCATATCTGTGAGAATATGAACATCGAAGATGAAAATCACTTCCTCTTAGAGTGCCCCGCGTACAACCACATTAGATCTCAGTTCCAAAATCTTTGTTTCAATACTGACCTTCCTAGCCTTTTACGATGTCAAAATTATAGTGAGCTCGGAAGGCTTCTCTCCAAGCTTTTTGAGCATAGGAATAAAATCTTAAATCAAACTAAATAATTCGTTTCTTTAGGTCCGATAAACCAAAATGTGATCTCAATGGACGTTAACCATTATCATCATTATAATTTCAAAATTTCAATAAATATAATAATAAATTTTTTTTAAAATAATTTAAAGAATTTAGTCTCATTTAACTATTAACCCGTATTGATGTAAACATAAAAATTTAAAAGTTAAAATCCGGCATGAATCAAACCAAAATTAATATTTCATCCAAATTATACTATATAATATATGATAGTATATATATTATAATATATAATTTATTAATATTAATTATTAGTTATATTTAATTTTTTTAATATCGATAATAATTATATCGTGGCAGGTGGGGCACGTCCTTCCACTCCATACGTGGAACAAGCAGCTTCACTTAATTAACAATTTATCTTCATTTTCAAAATCTATCACAAAAACGTCATATATAATGAAACGAGAGAGCTAATGCTTATTTACACGTCTGGATTTAAACTGAACTTCCATATGATATATATATTGCTGGTCAACTCTTTATCTATATATATAACAATTTTTTTAATATATTTATTTATTGAATATTTTAATATACATACTAAATTTGAATTTATTTTTCAAGTCTTATTAAATCTGAATTTATTTTGCAAGTCTAGTGGATCACTTAATAGATTAAATTGGAGAATATAATTCAAAATTGATTTATATGTAGAGCAGGGTACCCTAAACATAGGATACACCTTTAGTTTCTATCTTGAGACACCACTAAGTTGCACCACATAGATGACAAGATCTTCCCAAAGTAGAATTTTAATGGAAAAATGATTGATTTTGATATTTCAATGATGACAAGATGCCATCAAACTTGATGCTCAATCTCTTCTGAAGCGTTGCTTCTAAAGGACTCCCATGATAGCTATATGATGATTTATACTAAGTACAAAAAAATTTATTTAAATATTAAAAACTATTAACAAATTGATGAATCAACTTTATTGATGAATTGGACAGTTCACAGGTGAGGAGCTCCACCTGGAGACTGCCTCTAGCAGAACACTCTACATAGAATCATCTTACAGTAAAATATATATATAGTGTTCATACATCTAGGGAAGTTATAACAATTTCCTAAGAAGTAGGAACAAATTCCTAATCTAAGTTTCTAATGAACCAAATCTCTCCATTTTAATATTCTCCAATTATCTTCAACACTCCCCCTTAATGGGGAAAGGGGTTCACAAGTATTCCTAACATTTCCCTAAACAATTCAAACTTGATTCTACCAAGAGGCTTAGTAAATATATCAGCTACATTATCACATGAATTACATTATTCAACACATATTTCCTTTGTGTGCACCTTTTCCTTAACAAAATGAGATTGCGTATCTATGTGCTTGGTGTTTTTATGGAACACCGGATTATAAGCAAGTTTGATAGAACTTTGATTATCACATTTGATAATTGTGGCTTCTGTTTGCGCTTCTCTTGCATCTTAGAGAAGTCTTCATAACCAAACTACTTCACATATTGTTGCACACATGGCTTGATATTCTCCTTCTGCTGAACATAATGCTACAATATGTTGATTTTTACTGCACCATGAAATGACCCTAGATCCAATGCTAAAGGCATATCCTATAATGGATCTTCGATCGTCCAAGTTTCCCACCCAGTCAAAGTTTGTAGATCCTGCCAGTCTAACATCAAATGAATCAGAATATAAAATGCCAAAATCTAAGGTTCCTTGTAGATACCTTAGCACTCCTTTTGCTACAACCCAATGTTTCTCATGAGGCTAAGACATATACTGGCTCAATATACTGACTACATAAGCCAAATCAGGCCTAGTTGTAGTCAAATAGATGAGAGTCCCAACCATCTTTCCATACAACGTTGTGCATGCCTCTTTCGAACCATCATTAACCTGTAATTTGTTGTTCTGCTGTAGTGGTACAAATGGAGCCTTACACTGATCCATTTTAAACTTGTTCAACAAACTCTTGACATACTTACCTTGGGACAAGAAAGTCTGGCCTGAATCTCTCTAGACTTCTAAGCCCAAACATTAATGCAGTTCTCTAAGGTCTTTCATTTCAAACATCTGTGATAACTACTACTTGATTTCTTCAATGAGTTTTTCTGCATTTCCTATCATAATCAGATCATATACATACAAATAAATCAATAAAATCCACCCCTCATCAGCATACACATTATACAAGTTAGGATCATTTTTGCTCCTAATATACCCATGCTTAAGAAAGAACAAATATATTTTGTCATACCAGGATCTGGGCGTTAGAAAATTATATATTACGGAGAAATGGAACACATAAAATATTACAGAAATATAAACACAGAAAATGCATAAAACAAGAGAGGCACAGATATACGTGGTTCACCCAGTTTGGGCTACGTCCACCCCGAACAGCTAGTCCTTCCTTTCTATTATCTAGCAAAATGAAGAGACACAACCTACAGCAAATCTGCTGTAATATCCAGTGTTTTCTCTCACAGTCTCACCTCTCTGTGTCTCGCTCAGAGAATACACATCTATATCACAGCCTCAAATACAATGCCCTCATACAAAGAGAGGTGTTGCCTTCTAGGGAAAAATCCCTAAACTAAACATAATTTCTATCATCAAATCATCCACCTAATGAACGACCCAGATTGACTAGAAATTACTATACTTTTACAAGGCAATTTTACATCTATTTTTGGCTTCGGGGATGCTGCCCCTGAACCCCCCAGCCAGGGGGGATCGGCCCCCCCAGACCCTTGTGGGGGGGACAAGTCCCCCCCGCGTGGAGGGGTGTACAAACTTCCTGGCGTATACATCCGGCTGAAAGAAAAGACCTCTGAACAATCATGCTCCACACACAACATTGGGAGCTTGTTTTGGTCCATATAAAGCATTCTTAATTTGCAAACTAAATGTTCTTCCCCTTTCTTGACAAATCCCTCTGGTTGCATTAGATATACTTCCTCTTTCAGCTCTCCATTTAAGAAATAAGACTTTACATCTAGCTGGTGTATTTTCCAGTGGTGTTTAGTAGCTAATGCAATAATCATTCTAATTTTGTTTAATTTAGCTACTGGGGCGAAGGTTTCCTCGTATTCTATACCTTCTTTTTGGGAATACCCCTCTGCGACCAACCTAGCTTTATATTTATCTATAGATCTGTTTGCTTTAAACTTTAATTTGTATAGCCATCTGCACCCTACGGGTTGTTTGCCTTCAGGAAGCTGAACTAAATCCCAGGTATTATTTCTAATGATAGATTCATATTCCTCCTACATTGCTTCCCTCCATTCATTACTTTGACTAGCTTCATTAAAATTAGAAGGTTTAACAATGTTCAACATACCAGTAATGAGCGCATGATCTCTATATCTAGTTGGCAATTATATATGCCTGTTTGATCTTCTAAGTGGTGAAGTGGCTTTAAACCTGTTCTAGTCTCCCATCTACAGACTGGTTTCAAACCTGATTTGAATAGCCACTTCTTCTTTCTCCTATTGTTGCTACTGTTTTTGTTGTTGTTGTTTTCATTGTCATTGTTACTGCTCACCGACCCCTATTTCATTACCTTCTTCTAACAGTAAAACCACATGTCATTCTTCATTACTAGGAACAGGGTTCCCATAATCTACCTATTCATGAAATACCACATCTCCACTTGTAAAAACCTTGTGAGTCGAAGGATTAAACAACTTATAAGCCTTAAACTCACTGCAGTATAAAACAAAATTACACTTAATGGCTTTTGAATCTAACTTCTTACTATCTTCTTTCGGGACATGAGCAAAATCCTTACAACCAAAGACTCTAAGATGACTTACTACAAGCTTGAAGTCAAACAATGCTTCGAAATGAGTTTTATAATCCAAAAACTTAGTAGGACTCCTATTCTTAAGATAGATTGTAGTGTTTACAGCTTCTGCCCAAAAACCATTGGTCAGATTCTTACCTTTCAACAAAGGTTCTATTTTTCCTTTCCACAACCCCATTTTGTTGAAGAGTGTAAGCTGTTGTGAACTGCTTCTCTATTCCATGTTCTTTTTAGTATTTGATGAATTCACCCTTCTTGAATTCTCTACCTTGGTCTAAGCAAATAATTTTGATGATCTTTCTTGTTTGCTTCTCAATCATGCTTCTAAATTGCTTGAAGTATTCAAAAGCATGAATTTTCTGCCTCAGAAATGCACCCAGGTGAACCTTGTACATTCATCAACAAAAATAAGAAAATAGTAGGCCCCTCCTAACAACCTTGTCTGCATTGGCCCAAATAGATCAGTGTGTACAAGTTCAATTATATCCCTCTGCTTCCTATCAACAATAATAAGAAATTCATCTCTATGTAATTTACCAAGGACACATGCTTCACAGTGAACATGCATACTCTTCAAATAAGAAGACCATTCACCATACCTTTTTTATGAAGAAGTAATAGGTCACTGAAGTTTATATGCCCAAACCTTTGATGCCAAAGATTCTCTACAAACATGGTTGATGATGTCAATGCTTGATGTGACGCACTTCTGATATCTAGTTTCTACAATCCTCCTGCACGTACCCATGTTGTAATGGACTTCATCCGATCCAACATGTCTTTAATTACACAATAATATTTAAAGAATCCTACCTTAAGATCCTAATATGTTATTTTAGATACAGAAATCAAGTTCTTTTTAATCCCGGGTATATACATAACATCATGAATATGCCTAACGTTTCCATCAGGTAGTATGACATCGACATCACCATATCCCTTGATTTCATACCCTGTATCATCTCCAAGGTATACCTTCGTACCAATGTTGGATTCTATGAAATTTTAAAACCATTGCCTCTTACCTGTCATATGGGAGGAGACTCTTGAATCCACGAACCAGATTTCTGCTTCATCCTCCTTAATTGACAGTGCAAAATCAAATACGAACAATCTAATATTCGAATTCTGATCTGCGTCAACTAGATGGCATGCATGCTTCTTATGTCTCTATTGACCTTCATCAAACTTGTTCTTCCAACAATGTTTAGCCATATGACGAAATTTAGTGCAATAAAAACATTTTGGTCCTGAATCACTTCTATTTGGAGACATACCTTGAGATGGAGGTGTCTTTATTTGTGGGGTTCCTCAACTTTTGTGTGCTGAATTTGTCTTTCCTCTGAAGGGCTTCTTCTTTTCCATTAGGGAAAGATATGAGCTCAGGTTTTTTAGGGTCATCCGCCTTTCCTCCTCCTGCATTAGGATCCCCATCAATTCTTCAAACTTGGGGACTTTTTCTCTCACATTCAACCCAATGATGAACATCTGATAGTCGTCAGTCATACCATTCATGGTAATCGTGACCAAATTAATGTTTGATATTATTTCACCAATGTCACCTAGCTTAGTCTTAAGTTCCTTGATACGAGAGATGAATGCTGCCACTTATTCATTATCCTCCATTTTAATGGAGAGAATCTTTCTCTTTAGAAACAATAGGCAAATTGAGTTCTTGATCTCGTACAATCTCGAATGTGAGGAATAATGCAATCTTTGACAGAAAATTTGAGCAACACCTTTGCCTTGTTCTTTCCCTTTTGCCAATGTTGGATTGTTGTTCTTGTTCCACCTGTAGCTAGGGTCGGCTTCAACTCATCATCGTGCGATCGGCCATGCATTTTTCCCCTCCAACAGGGTCTACAAGTTAAATTTCCAATTGGGGTAATTGGAACCATTGAGCTTATTGCTCTCACTCAGATAGGCCTCTGCCATCTGATTGTTCATCTTGACACAAAAAAAACGACCTCCAACAAACTAGATCTATCCCAGATCTGAAGATTCAATTTTAAAAAACTGCCCCAATTCAAAAACCTTCAACTACAAAAGAGCCCCTTTGGTTTTTTTTTTTTAAACAAAATAAACAGCCCTTTAAAAAAAAAAAAAAAACTCTTCCCTTTTTTAATGTATGTGCCCACTAATTTTTAAACAAAAGAATGAAACCCCAATAACTTTTTTAAAGGAAAAAAATAATGAGAGCCTTACATAGCCTGCAAACACCACCATTTTTCGGCGTCAAAGGTTTAAATTCGAATTAGGAAATTATGGGGTCGTGCCTATAAATGGCCACTCTCGGCCTCATAGGTGGAAAAACATGCAACACTCACCCGGAGCAGCACCATGCAACCAGCTTGCAACACCACGCTTTCGTTGCTCCTCACACCATGCTTCTGCTACACCCCAACACGATTCCTCTTCAATTTTGTGAGTAGGGCAGGCAATTTAGGTTCGTGTCCTCTACTTGGAGCAACACCCTCGGCCTCTACTTGGAGCAGTACCACCGTTGGTCATGGAGGTTTCTCCACCCAGCACTACGGAGCACACAGCATGCACCTGGAGCACGTTCTTGTTTTCTCCCGCGATCTCCACACCGACATGTTTGACCTCTTTCTCCAATAGATCATCGTGGATCTTTAATGCGTAGAACCTTTCGCTTGATTTGGGCTCTTCTTCCATTGCACCATGTTGATCACATGGCCACTCCTCCGTCAGCCACCACACAGTGCTCGGCCTCCCTATGTGAGAAATCTACCTATGGTGGTATCCACAGAATGTAGTCACAAAATATCATTTTACTCACTATCGCGATCTTTTCTTACATATCTGTGATATTAGGGAGTGATGGACCGAATCGCTATAAGGAATGCAACAATCATTTCTTGTTTACCCTTCAAATCCGTGATGGTCAATGCTCTATTTCCTTTAGAAAGAGCAATGATTACCGTGAATTAAATTAAAATAAAAAATAAAAAATTGTGCTACTTCTCAACCTTCTCACCACGCCAGTTTTCTTCACACCATCTCCCCACTCAGGGATTTGCAGGCCCTCTCAAACCTACAACTCTGATACTATGTTAACAAACTGAAGAATCAACTTTATTGATGAATTGGACAGCTCATAGGTGAGGAGCTCCACCTGGAGACTGCCTCTAGCCGAATGCTTTACATAGAATCATCTTACAATCAAAAATATATATGGTATTCACACATCTAGGGAAGTTAGAACAACTGCCTAAGAAGTAGGAACTAATTCCTAATCTAAAGCTCTAATGAACCAAATCTATCCAAATTTACATATTCTCCATTATCTTCAACAAACACAATAAATAAGTTAAGGGTACAATAAATAAGTTAAGGGTACATATTGTTGGGAATAATGCTTAATTAGTTATGTAAATTGTTGACAAATTAGTCAGCGGATTTTGTGTTCTCTGCAAAATTAGGGCAGCAAATTCTTAGGATGGTCAATGCTCGAAATTAGTTGTAGTGTCAGTAGATTTGTTTCAGAGTTGATTGTTAATCATTTTAGTAATAGTTTTACTATATAATAATGTAGCTAATAGTTAAATTAATATATGAGATTTATAGTAGTTTTTAGCTCACACGGTAACTATGTTTTATTTGTTATATATATATGTGTGTGTGTGTGTGTGTATTTTTCTTCGTAGTTATGTTGGCTTATCAGCTAGCTTAAATAAGTCATTTCATATTCTACAAGTGGTATCGGAGCACATAAAATTGTTTTGGGTTAAAGTTGTATTGTTGGAATTTCGCCAAAGTTAATCATGTCGAATTCTAACCAGATGCTAGTTCCAGAATTTGATGGGAACGATTATGATTATTGGTGCATTAAGATGCTAACATTTTTTATTGGAAAAGATTTGTGGGAGATTGTTGAATCAGGATATGAGGAGCCAGCTGATTGGAATTCCCTTACAGCCAATGAAAGAACAACAAGAAAGGAAGCAAGGAAGAAGAATGCTCAAGCCTTGTTTCACATTTAGATAACTCCTGATAAGAGCTTATTTCCAAAAAAATCAGGAGCAAAAACTGCCAAAGATGCCTGGTGTTAGTGTCAGCCTTTACAGCCTTCCTCCAGTGATCAAACATGCTCTTACAAGTGATTTTAAGGTGTCAAAATCAAATTTTGTCATTTCAGTGAGTCTTCAAGCAAAATTTGGTCACTAGGCATTAGGTCTAGGGTTTGCTTTCACTCCTTTCAAAGTTGCCCAAATGTCAGTCTATGTCACTATTCAGTTGAGTCTATCATCATTCAGAAGGTTGTTATCATCATTTTAGGTTTCATTGGGTCATTTTACACCTTGTTCATGCTTCAGTTGTGCCTAGGTAAGGTCGTTTCCCTCTCCTAGGGTTTTGGAGGTAATTTCTCTTGGATGGCCAAATCATTAGCAAAAATTGTGTCCAGATGTTCATACACCTTCCCCTATCCTTCATATACCTTATTAAACACTTCCCATCACTGAGATCCCCCAAAATCCTCATTTTTACACAAACCCTAGTTTCTTGCCACAACTTGGCAATTTTCTAGGCTAGACCTATGTTTTTCCCTTTTGGACCCCTTCCCCTCACTCAATCTCTGATATTCCACTTTCCCCTACTTCCTAACATCCCTCCCTACTTCAAAAAATTTCCCCAAGAATTTAGAAGCCCCTTATCCCCTTCATTTCGCTTCATTTCGACAAAATTCCTTGTTTCACACATCGTGACAAGTTTCACTCAAAAGATGTTCCAGAGAAATAAAAGATGAATTTTGGAAAACAGAGAGAGGTTTTTGTCCACAACATGCCAAAGAAGAAAAACCTCCCTCACGTTTTACACAGGTATCATGGTTTTAGAGAAATGTCAAAAATACCGTTGCCTCAGGAGAATTGAATGCACCTCTGAAGTGACCTTGGGAAAATCAAGATTTCTCCTAGCATGGTTGGCCAAATGACATTTGTGATGAGTCAAAGGATAACTAGACAAAAATATATTTCCAATGAACTATCATGAGCTCAATTTGGAGTTAAGTAAGGCATTCAAAAGTTGACTGCAACAGCACTCTTCCTTGAGGTAGCCTCATTTGGCACATTTTGACCAGTCTTGGGAGATTTGATTTTTGACAAGGCAAATAAAATCCAAATTGAAACATTCTAGTTTTTTTGGAAAGTAGACTCAAATACCTTTGTAACGAGCTATCATGCGCCTGATTGCGACACCGGGAAGGCCTCCAAAGGCCTCTTGCAAAATGCACTATGTAGCTGGGTGCGCGTGGCGCATTGGGTAAGGCGCGTGGCGCATCAAGCACAAAAACTCAGTGTAAAAATACACGCGCGTAGTGCATCAGAGGCACGTGGCACATTGGGTGAGGTGCGCGGCGCACTGGGGTTTAAGCCCAAAATTGGCTTGGAAAGGCATCAAACCTCCTCCTCTCTGTACAAATTTGCAGGTAGGCTCATATCCACCACTTGTGCTTGGCTTTTGAAAGATAAATGTAATGGGTTCATGAAAAGTTTTCCGTGGATATCCAAGTTTGAAGCCTGTGGAGCGCTTGGAAGGTATGCTTTTTTAATAATAATCTAGTGGTTTTCTAATAAATTTCCTAACCTTTTCTGCATTATCAATCTAAAGAATAAAAGGGTTTTGATAAATTGTGTGAAAATGGACAAACGAAGCTCAATCACCAATAATCGATGTTTTCTATGCAGAAGGACGCGGAAACAGGGGATCATCGAGCAGAAACAAGAAGCAAAGGGGAAGCAACTGCTGTCCCATCGCTAGGGAACCGGATGCGGACACGATCAAGTAAAATTAGAGCCGAATGATCCAGGAAAAGAACGTGGGACGCCAAAACGGAGAACGCAAGAAAGGAACGAGAAGAACTGAACGATTAGCGAATCCCTCAGGATCTCTGATCCTGAGGGATCGCTGCTTTAGCTTATCTTTTGTATCTAGATATCTCCGTCATTTCTGTTATATAAAGATACCACGCCATTGAGCGTGGGGGAGATCAACTATTTGTAATTACATGGTTTGGAACAACTCTGAGCATTAAGTTTTGCTGAGACTTGATCTTGTGTATCTTTGTTAATGCAATCAATATAAAGAACTTTGTGTTCACTTTGCCTCTGCATCTGAAGTAGCTTTAAGCGGTGTACCATTGGTAGCCAAGGGCCCAGCTCCGACGGTCACTCACTGTTGTATCATACGGTGATTAGTGTGGTTTGATTATTTCCTTTGTTCCAGCAATCTGATATATCTTTTACATGATAGACTATGCTCTTCAGTTAATTTATGAATCTGAATAAGTTTCTTCATTCATGTCTCTGTATTATCTAAAGTGAATTTCTTTGACTTGCATCCCGGTATTGGTACGACTGGTATGATCGTTGGATTCATATAAAATACGTGTTCACGAGATTTGAAGACAATATCACTCTGTTCAGAAATAGTCACGTCATACATTACTCTCAGATTGTTGTAATAGCTTAGAATGTGTGCATCTGTTTAAGATTGCTGTTCCATTTGAGTTTGTTGTTCCGTTCGATTGACGTTTCCTGTTTGCTGTTCCATTTACTTATGTTGTTCCATTTACTTATGTTGTTCCATTTGATTACTGTTGTTCCATTTCATAACTGATGTTCCATTTACTTTCGCTTATCCGCCTTTGTTGCTTTCGCGTGATAGCAGGCCTAAGACTGTCGTGAGCCCAGCAAGATGCTGCCTGACTCCCAGATCTATAAGTCCATGCTTTGGTTTCCTTATTTATCAGTTTCTAAAGGGAAGGGTTATTGGTTCCGTACCCTTGACTGATCAATTGATTTGTGTGATTTTATCTTTTGAGTTGGTTTAGTTACAGTTTAGTGTCCGTTTCCTTTCAAATAATTAGAGCGATATACTACCGAGAATTACTTGGGAAAAACAGCCTCGGATTGAGTTACTCCTTGAAAGAACAAAACGATCCCGGATTGACTTAATAATGTGGAATAATTGGTGGTGTGAGAGACCCTAGTTATCGCTCTACATTTTGGCGCCGTTGCCGGGGAAGGGGTAATAGCCATTTGTCCTCTATAGAGTAGTGCGCAAATCTGCTAGGAGGGAGTTGGATTTTAAAAACGGAAGGTAAGAATCTGCGTACGGAGCATGTAAAAGCCCTGCTCCACCGTCCGCCCTCTCAGTAGAATTGCTGGTTGATAGGATTTGGTAGTTTTCCTAGAGTGTATGACTAAGAAGAAAGAGATAGAAAAGAATATCAAACTTCCAGTTAAAGCCAAAGGACCGGTGACCCTTGGTAGGACAACTTTTATAGACGAAATCTACAAGAAAAATGAATCTCAGCCGTCGGTAGGCTTTAGAAAGGATAATTCTAAGCAGCCTACCAGTTCCCTTCAGGCTACAACATCACCATCTGGAGCCTTTCCTGAGATCCACAACCAGACTAACGAAAAAGACTATCAAGAAATTGAAAATTCTATGACAGAACGGCTGCAGGAAGGGAACTTAAGTAACCTTTGTGAAGAAGAAGGGGAAACAGGGGAAATAAAGGAACCAAGGTCTCCTTATAGGATAATCCAACTGTTAAACAGTCCAGATAAGGAGAGCGCAGCTAGAATTAATATTGAAGGCACTCCATTCCCTCAAATAAAGATTCCAGCTGTAGAAATTCCAGATAAGGGAAGCGTCGTTAAACCAACCCCTGCCAAGTCCGTCCCTTCCCAACCTAGGAACACCCTCCTAGAAATCCCGGAAGGATATTGGCACGTATTTGATCCCATGCCGCAGAATCAACCAAATACCCAAACCTCTACTTTACAATATCCTATAGTAGACTTTACTGTGAATGCACCGATGAAGACAATTCCGCTTCAACACATCCCAACGTTTCATGGACTCACATCAGAAGACCCTGATGCATTCTTATTCGAGTATGATGTGTTATGCAGGGGGTACGATTACACCACTGACCCCCAAAAACTCAAACTGTTCCCTTCTACTTTGAAGGGGGCAGCTCTGAGATGGTTTATGGGTTTAGGTGGTGGAGCCATAAACAATTGGGAAGAGATGAAAGAAGCCTTTCTCAAGAAATATCAGGATTACTGTAGGTCAAGGGAATTGAAGGATGAGATTTTCCAAATGAAGGCCAAACCAAATGAAACCTTAGAAGAATATGTGGAACGCTTCCAATACAATTTACAAAGATCCCCCTATGCCTCATTACCTCTGCCTGACAATGTGTTGAAAACTGCATTAATTAGAGGTATGAAAGAACAGTGGATTGAGACATTGAATATCATGGGAAAAGGGGATATTTACCAAGAAAACTTCGCTGATATTATTAAGTTATGCATAAGGATTTCAAGGGGTAGCACAAGAATAAATCCAACAGAATATGACCGATTTATTAGAGATAATAAAATTTCAACAGATGGGGTAACATGTGTAGAGCTTGGGAATTTATTAGAAAATTTTAAAACTGATATTTTAGGGACATTAACTACACATCTTGATATTGTGCAGGCCAGACAAAAGCAGATGGAGGCAGAACAAAATCTGGCAATTTTTTGCCCCCGATGCAGAAAAAAACACAGCCACAAGGAATGTCCACTAGATTCAGTCCAAGCATGTGTTATTTGCACAAAGGATCATCCTACTGAAATCTGCCCCTCACTCCCCGGACTGAAGGCAATATACAAAGAAGCAGAAGAGGAACCAGAGCCTGCATACTTTGTTAACCAGCGTCGCCAATGGTAGCCTAAGCAACCAGGTATGTTTTCGGATCCAACCTCTTCCTTTCATCCTCCACAGTATAATACTCAGCAATATGGTATATAGAAAAATCAATCTGCACCCCCATTTTCAAATTGGCCATCACAACCATTTCCCTCTTCAAACCCATGGATGAATCAAGCAAACCAATTCGGTTGGCCAAATTTTCCTTATGCCCCACCA
>APFE030809515.1:7596-24365 GCA_000404065.3 Pinus taeda
CCCCCCCCCCCCCCCCACTACATCATTGACGCAACAAAACGGGGGCTCTACCCCCCCCTCTAACCCCTTGGTTAACTACATGGGCTAGTTGTGGAAAGAATATAACAAAACCCAACAACGCAGAATGGAGTAGATAGTTGTCTTCACCCAATGGCTTGCGAAGCTATAATAGGCAAAGGCATTGAAGGAACAAGTGGATGTCACGCGACAGAAAGAGACAGTCCTTAAAGCGCGCGTCTAGTCCTGGATTGATGAAGCCTTCCTCATCACTATAGACATCAAAGGAAAACTCGTACAGATGAAGGGGGTTCAAGCCTTAAGATAGGGATTTGCCCCTGACAGTGAGCCTTTGGCCAAAAGAGTTGAGCAGATCCACTGGATTGTAGAAGAGTGCGTTGCGGACCTCCCCGCAACATAGGATCGGTTGGAGGGGCTCTGTTCCAAGATCGCCGCACCAACAGAGTGACTCAGGACGAGTCAATATGATTGTATTTGGGACTTTTGGGGCATGGAATCCCCCCCACAATAGGTTTTGGGGCTCAAAGCCCAAGTTTTGGTCAAAGATGTTGTAAAACTTCATGAATTACGGGCATGGAGTGCAAAGTGTACAATTGAGTCATAGGGTTTTCTGCCCTAAACATTGTATTGTAAACTAGTGTAAAGTCGGCCTACCCATGGTCTGCGAACCATGGGATTGTATAAATAGAGTGAAGCTCTAAGTTGTAAAGAGAGTGATGGATAGAGAGAGTAGTGCAGGAATGTTTCAAGCTTAGAGTATAATTATAAGTGTCTTGGGTTGTAGTAGTAGAAAGAGGCTTTGCAGCTGAGTGCACAGAGGCCTAGTAGAGTCTGCAGATGAGTGCGCGGACCCCTGCAACTGAGTGCGCAAGGCAGAGTCAAGTCTCTAATTGGGACAGAAAGCTAATAAAGAGAAGTTGATTCCTAATTCTGTGTAATTGATGTGAATTATCTTCTTTTTGTTTATATTCATTTATGTATCATGCGCACTGATATAATTGTTGAATATGTTGTAATAACCATAAATCTTACACACACAAGTTAAGTAATCGGTTAATTCACAAGGAACTAGGGTATTATACGGGTTGTGCCCCAAGTAGGGCTACGCAGAAGCTACACCGCAGGTCGCAAAGGGATTGCAAGTGCGCGCAGTGACAAGTCAGACTGTGGACCTCCAAAATCCCATCAAACATCCCAAGGGTGCGAAAACCTAGTTCTAGCACCCTCGCATACTACTTCAGGTGAGACTTCAATCTGTGCTCTACGGACTGTTGCCGAAAGGGCTAGTAGTATCGGGATTTACTTGGCTAAATCACATCTGAACCTAGGTCATGCCCCACTAAGCCAACAAATGGCTACAGGTACAAAGAAGTGAGTTCATCATTCGATAAGAGCTTGTGCATTTTATTTGAATGGTATGCCTATTGCAGAGCATCTAAATGTGTTACCAATGGGATCATGCAGTATGTTGTTGGGCATGGATTGGTTGTATCATTATAGAACCAAGGTAGACTAGTATGACAAAGCCATTGAGTGTGTTAATGACAATGGGGAACCAAGGGTATTTTAGGGTAAGAAGAAATCCACATTAGTTAGGATGGTGACAGTTATGCAAGAAAAGTATAGCTGCAGGAAAGGGTGCAAGCTATTTGTAGTACACATTTCTAGTGATAAGAATAAGGAGGTTGAGGATGCATATGTGTTGAACAGGTGCCCAGTTTTGCACCAATTTTGGGATGTATTCCTTCAGGAAATTACAGAGCTTCGACCTCACAGGGAGGTAGAATTTTCTATTGAGTTAGTGCCAAGGGAAACTCCAACATCAAAAGCACCTTACAGGATGACCATATCTGAATTGGTTAAGTTAAATTTGCAGTTAATAAAAATGTTGGATAAGGGATACATTAGACCAAGTGTATCACCTTGGGGCACACCAATCTTGTTTGTGAGGAAGAAAGATGGTACTCTCAGATTTTGCATTGATTACAGGAAGTTGAACAAAGTGACCATCAAGAATAGGTACCCTTTGTTGAGGATTGATGACTTGTTCAATCTGCTGAAGGGAGCAGTAATGTTCTCGAAGATTGATCTGAGATCTGGATACCATCAGGTATGCTTCAAGGAGGAGGACATTGAAAAGACTTCGTTTAGGACTAGGTATGGGCATTATGAGTTTGTTGTTTTTCCATTTGGCATAACTAATGCTCCAACTACATTCATGTGTTTGATGAATAACATGTCGTGTCCAGATTTGGATAAGTTTGTTATTTTGTTCATTGATGATATATTGGTATATTCTAAAGATGAGGAAGAGCACACCCAGAATTTAATAGCAATGTTGAGGTTCTTGAGAGAGCATCAATTGTATGCTAAGTTCAACAAGTGTAGTTTCTTTCAAACTGGGGTACACTACATGGGACATGTTGTCTCCAAGGAGGGAATTGCAGTAGATCCAGAGAAGATAAGGGCCATCAGGGAGTGGGTAGCTCCTAAGAGTGTGGATGAGATAAGATATTACATGGGTATGGCGGGCTATTATAGGAGGTTCATCAAGAACTTCTCGCAAATTTCTTATCCCATCACATCATTGCAAAGGAAAGGTAAGAATTTCAAGTGGATAGAAGAGTGTGAGCCTCTTTGAGCAGCTTAAGAAGTTGTTGACACATGCACTAGTACTAGACATTACAAATCTGGACAAAGAGTTTGTAGTATGCATGGATTTTTGCAAGAGAGGACTTGGTGGAGTCCTTATGTAGGATAGACAGGTGGTATAATATGAGTCCCAGAAACTGAATGAGCCTGAATATAACTACCCCAGACATGATCTTGAGTTACCTGTGATCATACATGTATTGAATATGTGGAGACACTATATTCTTAGCAAAAGGTTTGTACATATGAGTGATCACATTGGGTTGAGGTATTTGTTTGATAAGCCAAATATGAATGCTAGGCAAGCTATATGGATGGTGGCGGTCAACGAATTTGATTTAGAGATCACGTACATCAAAGGTAAAGAGAACAGGGTGGCATATGCTCTCAACAGATGGGTACATGTACATCACTTGAAAGCTATGAGCTCCTATGGGATGGACTTATAGGATAGGATCTTACAGGCAGGTTAGCAAGATGTCAAGTATATGGAGATTGTGCACAGGTTGCAGTAGGGTGTTGGTACATGTACAGGTATAGGTGAAGGTGCAAAGGGTATGGATTGATGAGCTCCAGTATTGTAGCAAAGATGCTGCAAATCCTAGGGCTACCAACTTTACTTCATCAACCCAGGGTTCGCACAAACTTGGAGGTGACAATGTTGTATACACAATAGATGCAGTGGTCTACTCTTGCCACTTTTCAACTGGGGTGATAGACCACTAGGGTTTTTCAAACCAGTCTTCTATTGACTAAAAGGATTCTAACTACCAAATAGCAAAGGGAAAACTATTATCAATGAAAAAAGGAAATGTTGCCTACTCTAGGAAATGAAAGTGCTAAATTAGAAAATGCTAGAAAGTGACATGAAATCATCTAGCTAAGTATCTACACATATTGCTTGCAAAGGAGACCTAACTTAAACTTACATCTCACATCTAGTTATCTCAACTAAATAAGCATGGAAATTATCCTAAAATTATTGTGACTGTTGCATGCATGTACTAACTAGAAATTGCACAAAAACCTTTTTGATTTTCAATTTTATGAATGTAAATGCTAATTTAACCAATTTTATAGTTGGCAGGGGAGACAAGTATGGGGAAACAATCCTAGAATGGTGTTGAGGGTATGGAAGCCAATTGGAGGCCTAACCTAAGCTCAGATGACCATTTCTTCTCAATTCGGGCTTAAAACGGTTGCTACAGGGTTTCCTGTAGTACTACAAGATGTCCTAGTTCTACTACGAGATGCCCTGTCTTACTACAGGAAATAGGTCAAAAGCTATAGGGAGATAGGAAATGTAGAATGAAGTGTGGGAAAGGTGTCTAATGGGGAAATAAGGTAGAGAGGAGGGTGCACACTACCCAAGGTTCAGTCCAAGTCTTCAAGATGGTTGGACTTTCTCAAGGAAAATATCCACTTTGTTACAAAACAGAAATTCGGATTAGGGTTTGGTGGAGTTTGGTAGTGTAGGTGGAGAAGGATTGGATGAGGTTGGTGAGATGATATCTCCCTGTAGATCATAAACTCCTGCAACCAAATACATTCTATTCTTCATTTATGCACAACTTCATTGGTATATGGAAAATATGAATTGAATTTGGGAAAAACAGAGTTATTAATAGCTAATGGCTAAGTCTATGAATGGAAGTTTTTCTAAACCATATAAAAATCAAGAACACAAAATGACAATTGTAGGCGCCACAAGAAAAAAGGACATATGCTTTTTGTAAGACCAACTTTTCTTTCTACCTATTATTTTCACAATACCAAAATTTCCACTTGCATAAAAATTGCATGCCATTTACATAAATTACAAACCTAATGGATGATAAGGAAAGGGGGTTATCCTATATGCCATGAAACATCATATTACATACTTAGAATGCACCCCAAGGTGTCAAAATTGCATGCCAAGTGGTAAAATTGCATTTCTCATGTTAAAATATGCATTACAACCATACCTGATTGCACACAACCTCCTACAGATGTACCTATGGAGAAATCATAAAATATAGTGCTACATTATTTCTCCTTGTGCATCTTCCTACACTTCCATAATTCTAGTGTAACCTTCAAGTGAGAGTACTAAGTCTACCAAAACAATTTCACCAATTTACCTCGTCTCTTGGTAAGTGCAAGTAGTCTTTAGTAACAGACATGTCCAGGGCTCACTAAAGATCAAAATTATGATTTTCAAATTTATGCGCAGTTCTTAGAACATTATTAATCTTTTTACATCATTAGGGTTTCACTTCAAATCCAAGAGACCACTACTATGCAAAAATATTATGAAACTTCCAAATTCCACAACATGACAAATCATGCTAGGGCACCTTCAAAATTTTATATGCCAGAAAATAGAGAACATATGGTGAAATATAGAGGTTGATAGATAGAGTATCTTATGGTATACAAACCTACACAATCAAACTCCAAAGAACAATCTCTAAGCATTATTTATCAAGCATCAACCATAGCAATTTATTTCGTTTGTCAATTTTCTCCAACTCTAGAAACAGACACACACTTAAAATAAATTGCATACCTTATTCTCATTATAAATCCAAATGTCAATTCTTTAAGTCTATGGTCTGCTCGAGAAACCAAACACAAATAAAAGAGGAATATATACATGGAATCAAAGGTCTAAGGATTAAGTATCTTGTTTGCAATCATGGCATTACCTCAACAACAAAGCGAGCCCATATATTGTCACTATGTGCTTCCATGACTCCCTTTAAAATCACAAGCCCCAAGCCTCAAATGTTGTCATCTATTTCAAGGAATATCCCCTACTCCTCACAAATTATCTACAATATTGGTGAAAACCAATAGAAGACAACAAGACGATGTTAAACCATTTCTCAAAATAACAAAAATGAGTTATTGAGTGCAATATAAAAACCATGTTAATCTAAGAAATTAACTAACCTCTATAACAAAATTCTCAAGGTTGACTCATATTCTCCACTATGATAGGGCACCCCATAGTTTTAAGACCCAATTCCATTGTCCAGCTTGCACCACTTTCTAGGTTACCTTTTGAAATAAATCTACCATCGTTATTAAGCACCTACATAGTTTCCAAGGTAATAAACAATTATACTTGACTAGCAAGTTTATAGTGATATTTTTCTTTTTCTTAACTGTTGGAAGAAGCAATTTATCAATAGGAGAAAAACAATCAATGCATGGATGGACAATACACAAAGAAGCACAAGAAGATCGGAATTGCAAATGTAAATCCCCAGTATATCAGAATGGGAATGTAATATTTTAAAGCACCAGTAAACACCAAGAATGGAGATGAAATACCAATCAATATTATCTTAAGGACTAGCAGGAAAACACAAAATTATTAGATTATGCAGTCCCTTAAAGATAGAACCTTTAGGAAGTAAAACAAGAAATATTAATATTGAAGCTAGATATTATCCTACAACATTGTTGGCATAGAAACTAAGAAATTAGAATGACGCTTACGTTTTTGTAAATGTTCATCCTTGTCTTTGCCGACCTGCATAGAGGGAAATGCAGAATGATTAGCTTAACTGTGCTTAAGCTAAGGAATCCTCCAATTGTCCATCCAGTGCACTTGTTGCAGCCTCGTCTAGCAGTAATATGCTCAAATTCTTTATGATCCTTTTTTCCCTCCCAGTAATTGCACTCCTCTATCTCCATACTTTGTTTTGCAACCCACGGTTGCATAGTTTGTTTTGCAACAAACAGTCGTAGAAGAAGGCTAAACAAATGGCATTTGCCCAAGAAATTTGTATTTTCTAGTTACTTTTAAATGAGTAAGTTTTAGGGCTTTGGTCCAATAATAATATAGAAAAATCTCGTTTAAATCTTAAAAATATAAAAATATAAAAGTTATAGAAATATCGCACATATCAAATTTTTGTGTCCAATTTGACAAGATTAATGGTGCAAGCTAAAAAAAATAGTCTCTGTTGTAAGGAGGGACTAAAAATATATCTACTAAATGGGTCTAAAACATTTTATAGATAAGAAACAAATGAATCTCTCTTCATAACCAAATATCAATTTTGGAGTTCTCAAAACAAAATAGCAAAATCGATATATTTTATTTCTTAATATTTAACCATATTCCTTCATAATCTGAATGGACATAATCCACATTCATGTCAACGTTGACATCGGCATCATCGATATGTTCTTCACTTACACATTTTGTTTCTTGAAGCCTACAACCTATGAGAAATCTGCATGCTCGAGTTCATATAATGTATTATTTCTCAATCCTTTTGGAGGACATGTTAACACTACATACTAGTCAGTCTCAACTGGATCTTGTACATATAATACTTGTTTAGCTTGCGATGATAGAATAAATGGATCATCTTTCCAATGATTTTAACTTAATAATTTCTTCATATTCGCCATTGTAAAACCCAAATCATCGGTTTTGATCCCTCTCTTATTATATACATCAATCCAATTACATTTGAACAATGTGTATTCCATACAAAAATAATCCAATTTAATTATTTCTTCTACCACTCCATAAAATGTTGTATTTTGAAGTACAAGGTTCACATCTTTGGAACTTGATCTCATCATTGTTTGAGCTTCCATACACATGCCACTATTTTGGGTGGTTCTCTCATTCTCTATGCTTTTTGTATGTAATCTATAACCATTGGTTAGGAATCCCTTGTACTTATTCACAAATTTCCTGGGGCCACGCGCTAGCCATTTAAGTGTATTAGATACCCTTCCATCTCCTTTCACCTGTATAGTTTTATATTTTTAAATGTAGTTAGAATTCATACATTCAACCTCTAAAAAAATATTTAATTTCCTACATGAAAATATTTCCATATACTAATTTTTAATTACACTTATAATATAAATAATATCGTTACCTATTGTTTTAACTAACTAGTAAAATTATGGATGTGGAGTTTCTACAATAGAGCTTCATCTTTTTTCGTTTGGGTAATTGAGTTGGAAATCTCCATTTTGTGCATCCTAATTCAACAATTATGGACAATAGATATGGCAGTTAATGTGTTTTCATAAAATATGAATAAAATATTTTTAAAGGTCAAATATGTTAATCTATCCATGGATCTATGTTTTGTTAAACCATAAACAAACAAACAATAAATTACAGGCCAAATATGTTACTTACTCTATCCGTGGATCAACTTCGTTTGTGTGAAATAGACCCCACATGTGGGCTTGTTCCCAACTAATGTCATCCAATTCTAAAGGAATTGGAATAGATAATGGCTTTCCATAAAGGACTTCTTCAAGTTCCTCATCCCACACTTCATTTCGACCATGTGTGGATCCAATAGCTTCCATACCTTTCAAATATCCTCCACAAAACTTTATTGATTCCTCCACAGTATAGATTTCAGCAATGCATCCTTCAGGCCTATTTTTGTTCTTAACATAACTCTTATTTACTTTCATGTTCCTACAAAATGAAAAAAAGAGAATTAAGTAATGCCAAAATCTTTCAAAAAAATTCATCTTGTTGTTGTGCTTGATAAAAAGTAAAGTTTCACGTACCTCTCAAAGGGGTACATCCATCTATATTGAACCATACCACAATATCGAAGCTCACATACCAAATGTACATTCAAATGCAACATTATATCAAATAATGAAGGAGTAAAGTAATTTTCAAGAAAGCATAATGTCTCCACAATATCATTTTTTAACTTGTCAAGACTCTTTACTGAAACTGATTTTTCACAGATTTTCCTATAAAAGTAACAAATCTTACAAAGCTTCTTTCAAACAACAATTGGCAGCACATAATGCAAAGCCACTAGGAGGATTTGTTGCATTAGAACATGGAAATCATGTGTTTTCATACCATGGAACTTAGGATCTTCCATATATATATGATTTTTGGATTAGAGTTGTAACCATCTGGCACCTTTAACATGAAAAGAACATGACATAAGGTTCGTTTCTCTTTCTTTGAAAGAGTATGTGGTGCAGGTGGAAGGAATATTTTTTGTCCTTTAACATCTGGCCATAGTGATTTCCTCAAACCCATTTTTTGCAAGTCATCACATGATTTTTTTCCATCTTTGGACTTCTCTTTTATATCTAAAAGAATTCCAAAAATTCTTTCACACACATTCTTCTCCACATGCATTACATCTAAATTGTGGCGTATTAGGAGTTTCTACATTCCAACACATCAAGAATATCATAACAATATTTAATATGGACAAATAGATAAACATTAAATTCAACCAAGACATCTAATCACAATGAGTTCAACTAAGAAAGTTGTGTCCAATAATTAGGCATGGTTGATTGGTCTACGTACCTCCAAATATGGTAGATTGAATAGAATTATTCTTTCTTACACACCACAACATCATTTTTTTCACATATTTTATCGTTTCTTTTCCTTTTATTTGATTCAATCTTCCCCAAATTTCTTCCTTTCCTTTTGTTTCCTTCAAAATATCTAATACTTTTACAATTGGAGGGGCATAACGATTCTCCATGTTATTTTATGAACTTGTAATAGAAAGAAGCAAAACATTTCAATGCCATTTTAGTCACTTTAGAAGCAACCTCCACATACTGAGGAAATAAGACAATCCATGTCACTTAAAAGACTCTCCATCTCGGAATATACATCTCAAATATGGAGAAGGATATCTCAATTAGGTCAACATATTTTCAAGAGACCTCCCATATTAATGTGTTTAAGTGAGCAAGCTGGAGAATCTTCACTTGTTAGCATCCAACAAGTAGATAAAAAATCAAAAATTGAACTTAGTTTCCAATTCTTCAACAACCTAAGCAGGTAAAATTACTAATCAATTACACATCTTAAGATGCATTTCACACTTTTTGTCCCTCTTTAGACACTGTCTTTCTTGGTGTACTTTGAAGTCCACATACTTATGTTTTAAGTCCACATTGTGACTATGGAAGTCAGTCTTAGCATCATCCTAGTAGAATATAAGTGAGGTTCAATGTGCACATTTTACTTAGTTGAGCTGCCCGAGACTAGTTCCCATTATGATTTTGCACTTTAAGGGAAAGTTATATTAGGCTCTTACCTTGTTTGACCATCATAGGCTACCCAAGAGGTACTTTCAAGTACATGTAATAAACTACTGTAATTCAATTTTCTATTGTAGAGTAATATTTACTACATGAAATTTGTCATCAAGCATATAACTCCCCAGAGAATTTATTTGATCATTTCAACTTGTGTATCATATTTTTTTTATTGGTTCAAACATGTGACATCTATCAAATCTGAAAAATCCTTGTAGTAGAACTGTCTAAAATTTAGTTGTCGACATCATTGTCTTTATGAAAACAAAGTTATGGATCAATGCAGCATGTGGATCCATGTGTGTGCAATACTTTGTGTTATCATGAAATAGATATGAAGACATGTGCTTGGCCTCTAGAATTGTTCATTATACCTTGTAGCTTTTACATGGAAAATCAAAATCAATATTCTCTATGCCAATACAAGATGTAGGAAGAAAAAATCTTAATAAAGCTAGTAAACAAACCTTCCTATAGAATTATCTACAATAGGCATGTTTCACATTATGGATAATCTCTCAATGACTATTATCTTATATTCTCTTATAGCTGATTATAGACCAGTACAATGGCTTAACTTTTATGTATTCTAAGGCATCTAGTGTTGCATGTTTATCAGAATTTGAATCATGGGATTCATCCTACAACTAAATTAACATAAATTTTATCCAAAATCGAAATCAAGAAAATGCTTTATAGAATAAATAGCTATATTGTAGCTATATGTTACAACCCACGCTATGGTAAATAAAAGAAAATTAATTGTGGCTGCATAGTAGATAATATGGATTTTAAAATAATTAATGAAATTTTGATAATGGAAAAGAGACCATATTAGTCTTAGAAGGCACCCCACACATGGATCGTTGACCTCCAAGTCATTCCAATGCAATTGAAGTTCGTTAGTATTATGATAAGGAAAGTTGCAAGGACTCGTTCCCTTGCTTTTGAGTAAAGGATTTTCCAGAATGGTAATGAAATTACAAATTTGGAATGAGGTTTTTTAGCTACTTTAACAACCTCTATTTCAGCCTAAAGGCTTGCTGCAAATTAATTCATACTTGGGTTGTGGCTAGTCTAGAAAGTACTACAAACATGTTCATTGAAGACATGTTGGTATGGCATTGTCATGCTAATACCTTTTACACTAGCAACTAGAAAAGAGATATGCCCAAAACATGTGATGAATGGTCAGCATTCTAAGGTCCTGACTAGGCATGTTTCTTCTTTTTGAAGCTTAAGGAGCCAGGAGTGAACAGTCCCATTGATGCAAAGTTATAAAGCAATGATCCAAATTCCTTGACAAGCAAATTCGTGCATATCCATGTGAGATGGTAACAACCACCATTTCGCCCTTTTAAAGGATCCTTATTTATGTTTCATATCACTATAGCAGTGACAAGGACGTTGCCTTGTTTGCAACAAGCAAAATTGCTCACTGATGATACATTGACAAAGATTTTTTACCTTAGAGATGTCCTCTTGCAAGCATGGCAAGTTATATAAATAATCTTCTAGAACTAAAGGATCACAAGGATCCTTGATGAGAAGGTTCTTCAATATATGGAAGAATCTTGGAAAGAGTATATTCCACTAGAAGTTTATGGATGTAGTTTGGAATATTGTGGAAGCAATCATCAAAGAAGTTTACTAGTTTAGTTGCAGTACGAATGCATACTTAATGTATTTTATCATCTTGAGAAAGGAGCCTCATCATAGACATTTTCTTCAAAGAAAGAATAAGTTTGTGAAATAAGTTGACTAGATAACAAAATGAAGGAAAGAGGTATGCACATCTTTAGATAAGAGCTCTTCTTTAGAAAGTAGAATTCATGTATTTAGAGATATGGTAGGAAGAGTTAGATGAATAAATATATTTGGAATCATGTGCATGGTATGTCTTGGTTAAATACTAGATGAAATAAGGACTCTTCCGTATGGATACTTGATGTATAGAAGCATGACGGTTGTGCATAAAACCTGGTGATATTGATCAACATCTGATATGGTCTCTTGAAAAATGAAAATGAGCCATGTTAACTTTAGAGGGAGATGCAGAGACCTTGATGGATATGATGTTGAAGCTTGTTGATTGATACATTTTAGGAACATATTAATTGATGTTTGCAAGCTGAAGAGCATGGAAAACGGAACTCTAAGTATTATGTGAAAATAAACCAAGTAAAGGGATGTTGATCTTAGAGGAAGCAAGTAGTAGTATTTGATATCATGACTAAAGGTTTTTATGACTTGGTAACTCTAATATTGATGGTTTTTTTGAGATGTGAATTGGCTACATGTTGTAGGAGTACATGCTAGAAATATAAAAATTGATATAATATATTGCTAGTTGTTTGGATTAACTCTTAAGAAAGGAAAACTCAAGTCTTGGAAAATCAGAAACCCTTGATGCTTGAGCTAATTCATAACCATATTCTGGAGAAACAAATTACTAAAATTATGCTATGATTGGATGGGTTTGTGGAGCAGTGTAAATTGGAGCAGAATTTTCTTACTCCTACCCATACAAATTCATGCTATGCATCATAGTCCGCATCATATCTTCAATCTGGTATGTTCAAATCCATGTATGATATAACTTTCCAACATAAAAAAATTGTCATTTCCAAGGACTAAAACAAGAAAACTTGTTGATTTCTTAATTGACATAGCTTGCACAACTTAAATAATCAGTTGTCTTTGTTAATGAAATGATGTTTTTCTTTATTTACAAGTGAAGTACTAACACATGCTAGATAGTTACAAGGCATGATAGGTATGCCATGATGTGTCAGTGCCAATGTGTGGCGTGAATGCATGCTAGGGAGTGTGAGGGCCAAGTGCCAGGGAAACACAAGGGAGTACTCATTTCAAATGCATGGAAATGAATTGTCAATGAGTTCCAGGTGTGCTAAGGAGGGAGTGAAAAGGTATGCTAGCCAGTGCCAAGGCATCACAAGGGAGAACTAGGTCAAAATGCTTGGAAATGAATAAATAAGAGTGCAGTGTGCCAAGGAGTGTTAGCGAATTCCAGGTGTCCCAAGGACAAAGTGTGTTAGGAGAAGTTCTGAATAGGACCTGCAAGAGGCAAGCCTATGGTTGTGATAAGTTGTGTACAAAGTAGTTTCAAACAAAGGGAGAATTTTGGTTGGGCACAACATTGTTTTGTTAATGACTTGGTTGGGTTCCCAAGTCGCAAAAAAGGTAAGGCTATCTATGAGGGCTTGATATCTAGGGAGTGCCAAGGTGTTCTAGGGAATGTCGGGAAGTACTAACACATTCTAGACAGTTCCAAGGCATTTTAGGCATGCCAAGTGCTAAGGCATGCCAAGAAGTTCTAGGCGGTAGGGTGTGGCACCAACACATGTTAGGGAGTGTTAGGGCCAAGTTCCAGGGAAACACAAGGGAGCAGTAGTTTCAATGAACGGAAATGAATGAAAGAGAGTGTGACAGAGAGTGTTAGATAGCAAGCACAAGGTGTGCTAAGTGTCAGGGAGTGCTAGGGAGTGCCAAATCATGCCAAGAAATGCAGGGGATGCTAACACATGCTACATAATGCCAAGGGATTATTAGGCGTGCCAGGTGTTATGGCATGTCAAGATGTAAACTTTGTTGCTTATTTGTTTACTTTTACTACTACGGTTGGATGTGAGCCTTGTCTTCATAACCTGTTAGGTTGGATAAGTTGAAATTATACATGAGTAGCCTAAGAAGAATTATGAGAAGTTCTTAGGTGAACAAGGTATAGTCTAGTTGTAGTAATTGTAACTTAGTCAAGCTGTTGTTATGGTCAAGTTATTATTATATTTGAGTGGAGATTTTGTTGGGTTCCCATGTTGCAAAAAATGTAAGGGTAGTTGTGAGGGAATGATAGCTAAGGAGTACCAGGGCATGCTAAGGAATGAAAATCCATGCTAACACATGCCGAACTGTGTGAATGCATGCCAAGGAGTGTTTGGGAGTGTCAAGACTAGGCACAACATTATTTTTTCAATGACTTGGTTGGTTTCCCAAGTCACAAAAAAGATAAGGCTATCTATAATGGCATGATCACTAGGGAGTGCCAACATGTGCCAGGAAATTCCAAGAAGTGATAACACATTATAAACAGTTCCAAGGCATCTCGGGCATGTTGTTGGGGCCTTCTTTTTGAGTTTCTGGAGGAAGACAAGACAGGAACAGGTGGCGGGGACGACTAGTTGAGTTGCCGAGGGGGGAACAGGAACTAGGAGTAGTCTGGCAATTGCGAAAAGGAGGCGGGGAAGAGCAAGAATAGTCAAGAAAGTAGAGAGAAAAGGTAGAGTTAGCCGAGCAGGAAATAAGTGGAACTGGAAGTCTAGGTGCAAAGCATAGGATAAAATTCATAAGAAAGGATGGGAAAGGGTTGGTGATTACTAGTTGTTAATGAATTTCTAAGTTGCGGAAGGTGGGTACACCCTTGCTTTGTTGGTCTCTGATCTGTGGGTTGGGTCATTCTTGTTGTTGATGATCAGGCTTCGAGCCTTCTACACTTATTTCTATATTTCTTTCTATGAATCATAATGAAAGAGACAATATTCAGCTATGATGTATTGTTGAGTTCTATATTGATTCTTTAAAAATTTTAAATATCTGTCTATATGATGTATGATTTTCTAAGGTAATATGAGTAGAATAGTGTCGTTGGATTACAGTAGGTGCTTGATTGTTATGAGTTAATATTGGTTGTGGGTTGTGGTTCCCTTGGTGTCTCATTCTACCCCCTCACACTTCAGTCATGACATGCCTCGGGTGAGACACCTAACCCTCTCTGAGTAACGTGAAAATTTCGACATTGTTCTAGACTACAATGGAGCCTTGTTGGCCCCTTGTGCCTAAACCCAAGGTCTCTTCCCTATTCACATTTTCATGCCAACACATGCCAAGTCATGCCAAATGCTAAGGCATGCCAAGATGTGCCAGGTGTTAGGGTGTGGCGCCAACACATGCTAGTGATTGTTAGGGAGTTCTAGGAAACACAAGGGATCACTAGTTTTAATTGCATAGAAATGAATGAATAAGAGTGTGTGATAGGGTGTGCTAGTGAGTTCAAAGTGTGCTAAGGAGGGAGTGACAAGGCATGCTAGGTAGTGCCAAGGCATGCTACAGTGCTAGGGAAGCATGCCAAGATGTACCAAGTTCCAAGGTGTTCCAATGCATGCTAAGGAGTTTTAGTGAGTGTTAGGGAAACACAAGGGAGCACTAGGTCAAAATGCATGGAAATGAATGAATAAGATTGTGTGACAGGGAGTGCAACAAGTTCCAGGTGTATTAAGGAGGGAGTGACATCGAATGATAGGCAGTGCTAAAGCATGCTAGACTATGAGGGAAACATTTGACCAAGATGTGCCAGGTGCCAGAGTCTATCAATGCATGCTAGAAAGTGTTACAGAGTGCCATGGAAACACAAGGTACCACTGGTTCAAAATAATGCATGGAAATGAATGAATAAGATTTTGTGACATGAAGTGTCAGTGAGTTCCAGGTGTGTTGAGGGAGTGGAAATATATTCTTTGCAGTGCTAAGGCATGATAGGAGTCATGGAAATGATATGCCAATATATTCCAAGTGTTAGGGTGTGCCAATGCATGCCAGGGAGTTCCACGAAAACATGAGGGAGCGCTAGTTTCAAATGCATGGAAATGAATGAATAAGAGTATTTGACAGGGAGTGTCAGTGAGTTCTAAGTGTGTTAAGGAGTGAGTGACAACACATGCTAGGTAGTGCCAAGGAATGCTAGAGTGTTAGGGCGACATGCCAAGATGTGTCAGGTGTCAAGGAGTGCCATGGAAACAAAAGATAGAACTAGCTCAAAATACATGGAAATGAACAAATAAGAGTGTGTAATAGGGAGTGTCAGTGATTTTCATGTGTTAAGGAGGGAGTGACAAGGTTATATGCTAGGCAGTTCCAAGGCATGCTAGATTTCCAGGGCATGTTAGGAAGTGCTAGGGAGTGTCAAACCATGCCAAGGAATGTAGGGGGTACTAACACGTTCCACATAGTGCCAAGGGATTGTTAGATGTGCCAGGTGTTATGGCATGTCAATATGTAAACTATTTTCTCAGTTGTTTTATGGCCATGGTTGGACGTGAGCCTTGACATGGTAACTTGTAACTTGTTAAGTTGGGTAAGATGAAATTATACCTGAGTAGCCTAAGATGAGTTATATTCAGTTATTAGGTGAACAAGGAATAGTCTAGTTGTAGTAATTGTAACTTGGTCAAGTTGTTGTAGTTGAGGCAAGAATTGGTTGGGTTCCCAAGTCCCAAAAAAAGTAAGGGTAGTTGTGAGGGAATTATAGCTGAGTGTCAGGGCATGCCAAGGAATGAAAAGGCATGCTAACACATGTTCAACATTTCCAACGCATGTTGAGGAATGTTAGGGAGTGTTAGGGCATCACAAGGGAGAACTAAGTCAAAATACAAGGAAATGAACAAATAAGTGTGTGTGCCAAGGAGTGTCAATGAATTCCAAGTGTCTCAAGGACAAAGTGTGTTAGGAGAAGGTTAGAATAGGAATTGTAAGATGCAAACCTATGGTTACAATTATAAGGAGTTGGTCAAAGTAGTTTTAGACAAAGGGAGACTTTGGGTTGGGCACAACATTGTTTTTCCAATGACTTGGTTGGGTTCCCAAGTCACAAAAATAGTAAAGCTATCTATGACGGCATAAAAATTAGGTAGTGCCAAGTTGTGCCAAGGAATGCCAGGAAATACTTACACATGTTAGAAAATTCCAAGGTATTTGAGAAACTGAATTCGGATAATCCACAGTGTTCTTCATTATTATTTGTCGACGTTTCGAGCCTAGACCAAGACTCATCATCGGGACTTGATATACAGAGAAGAGAAAAGCGAGAGATAAATAAGGTAAAGGAGGGTTTTGAGTATAAGCCGACCTTCTTTATCTAATTAATCTTATTTACTTTATTTATTTAATACTAATGTCATGATATATTTATTTGTTAGAATGTATTTATGTTATTATAATTATTTATCTATTTA